>RWJN01000041.1:0-126772 GCA_004332605.1 Steccherinum ochraceum
TGCGGTAGCCGACCGGAGGAGCAATGCAGAGGGGTCGGTAGCGAATCACAGGGAGATCGTCGAGTCCAGTAGTATCGGAAGGAGATTCGACGACAGCATGAACGATACCAGCAGGAGTACCGTAGAATTTGCGAGAGTCGGCGGCACGGGACTTGCGTGGATCGTACAGCACCAAGGCGAGAGTGTCAGCCTTGAAAACGCGAGACCTCTGTTTCTTGCTTCTGCGAGGGCGACGCCCGACGACGAGACCGTCGACAAACTCGAAGGCAATACCGTCGGGAGTGATGTAGAACCTGGTGACGGATGATTTGCTGAGAGGCCGATACAGAACCAGAGCAAGCTCTTCAAGACCAGCGGTATCAGCCGCAGCGTAGTCGGGATCCTTGGCAATGAAGGGGACCAAAGGTTGGTACAGGGTCAACGCGGTGTTGTCAACCTCGGCCTCGGGGTCAGCTTCAGGAGTGTTGTCGTAGTACAGGAGATAAGTCTGAGGCAGATTGAACAAGATCTGGCGACGTGTCAGCCGCAGCATCATACAATACACTAAGTGGAGGATTACGTACCTGACGACCACCCCAAACAATCCGACGAGCCTCCGTAACTGCTTTGACAGCCTCGTAATTAGCAGGCTTGGCGGAGATAGGTAGCTACAAGGACCAAAATTAAGTTAGAATAGCAGCACGACGGAGTTGAAGTACAGCAATCACCTGGCGGAGATGCGTGACAGATGCTTTGAGAGAGGTGTCTTCCATATTGTCCGGATGGTTGCCAGCTGGAGCGGTGCCTTCAGTACCAGGATCATGGGCGCGAAGACGGCTAGTGACCATGGAGCAAGCGACGAGGACCATCTTCAAGAGAATACGCATGATGATGATAGTAAGAGTGAGTGGTTGAGAGTTTAAAGAAAGTGAAGTGAAGGTTGTTGAATGGTTGGCCGGCGAAGAGAATGAGAGATGATGAGAGTTGCAGACAAGGAGGAGGAGAGGTTGCCGTCGTGTTTTTCTCAGTGGGAGGCTGACGATCACCGGTCCGAGTTGTCCGATCAGCCTGCCCCTAAGGGCACGTGAGAGTTCCACAAAAGGCAACAGCTTCCCGATCCGATCTCTCACGTTCTCTCTCTCGGCGAGTCTCTTGATTCCTCGTTCTTTCTTTCGCAACGAAAGCCATCCAACCATCATGTATGCCCTTTGGAAAGCCTTCCAAGTCGAAAGACTCGTCATTCGCTTTTGCGGTCCTACTCGGTCACCCTGATGAGTGTCGCCCTTCCAAGTCCGTTGGACGCGGAGAGAGAGAATGGTCTTGTGATAATCGCTGAGAGTCCGTGTTAAGGTGCGTCGTGTGTATACCGACATACCGGAGGAATGAACTGACCTTTCTTCAATAGCTCTGCACTGTTTCACTGGTCCATTAATTGCAAGCCTATTGCAATTGTCCCAAGACCTCATGCGCACCGAAATGCTGACCCTGTCGAATGCCACTCGCATGACCTGTGGGCTCATCGTGCTTTGCAATCCACTTGGTGCGCTCTATAGTGACTTGACAATGCCTTGCACTATCACGAGCGTTGTCGTGAGAGCATACTGCCCAAACATGTTCTGCAGTAGTACGCTGTGCAGTATCGCGTCACGGTGAAGGCGAACTACATGTACAAAGCCCGAGTGCCCGTGTTTACAACGTTGGCAACGCGCCATGTACAAAATGCATGATTTCACTCGCAACCATCTTTCTCCACTCTCTCCCTTCACCTCTCATGCATCTTGGTATCGCTAATTACACTCCCAGCGTAGCGATCATCACCGGCGCTGCCAATGGTATCGGGCGCGTTATTGCTCTACGTCTCGCTGACGATGGTTTCGACGTGGCCTTGAACGACCTTCGCGTACACGACCAGGAACCATATGGGAAACTCAATGTACTTGCGCAAACTATCAGGGCGAAGGGGCGGAAGGCAGTTATCGTGACAGGCGACGTATCGGTTGAAGCAGACGTCAAGAGTCTAGTGGAGAGGACGGCTGAAGAGCTCGGAGGCGTGGATGTCATGGTCGCCAACGCTGGGATCACTCAACGCGCTCCCATTACGAGTGGTGAGCTTTTTTTTCTGCGCAAGCAATTTCCAGCTAAACAAAGATACGATGGTGTAGTGGACTTGGAGGGCTTTGATAGAGTCATGGCAGTCAATGTTCGTGGTTGTCTGCTCTGCTTCAAGTACGCGTCTATCCAGATGCTAGCACAGAATCGCGGCGGCAGACTCATTGGTACGTTTCCCATTCGTTGGTTGGCCTGCGGACGGGACGCTAACAGCATTCATACAGCTGCTTCATCTGTGGCTGGGAAACAGGGTATCGCAGGTGGTCAAGCATACTCTGCGTCAAAATTCGCCGTGAGAGGGCTCACACATAGCGTCGGTCAGTACACATCACAGTCACTATGTTCTTTCTTCTAAAGACGATCGTTTTCAGCGAGGGAGCTGAAGGACAAGAAGATCACTGTAAACGCCTACGCCCCAGGCGTTATTCGTACTGATTTCGGTACGCCTTTCATCCCACATGAGACACTAGTTGCGACATATATTCAACCACACCTGCTCTAAAGTCAGGAACCCTAGAGACGAAGAGTTCGGTGGAACCGTTGGCGCTGCTGTCAAACATGTAAGTATAGCTATGATCATCATCGGGATATGCGAGTGACTGACAGCTGTGCATAGGCCTTCGGTGCTCAGTCTGATGCTCCCGACGCGGATCCGGAAGTTATAGCCAGTTTGGTCTCGTACATCTGCAAGCCAGAATCATACTTTATCACCGGTGAGCAGAATGCGCCGGATGGACACGAATGCATCTGAGTCGTTTCGCTTGACAGGTCAGACCTTGAATGTTTCTGGCGGTCTGCTTATGGACTGAATAATCTGTCGAAAGTGGCTCCTAAGTTGCACAGCGAATACCGAGACGAAGACATTTAGTTCGCCTAATCTGTGTTCTCAAGACAGTATGTATCTTTGCTACGTTGTAGAATGAGTGTCTTCTGTTTTATTTATCTCCTTCTCCTGCAGACTGAGCGCCAAAGCATGCCAAACAACATCAAATAGAGCGTCTCGTGCTGTGTGCCGAGCTGTCGATTTTTCACAATCGTCCACTGGTCCGCTTCTTTTGCATTCCCGTCTTCTCAGACCTGCGGAAACGGATGTCTGCCACTTCCTAAAAACACTGTTAGATTCACGAAACGCCAGAAGATCGAGGTTCATGCCTGCCCGGCCGTGCAAGGTGAAGGCTGTCAGCAGTCGCTCCAGCTGCACCTTCTCAAGAAATCGCTGGCTGCCGTCGAAGTTTGAAGTTTGAAGCCTGAAGGTGACGTTGATGGATGGTAGACGGATGGGAAATACTTGCGATAGTGCTTCAAGGATGAATGCATCCCGTTGGTACGTCCGTGGCATTCATGTCACAGCGATGCAAACTCATTCATACGTCGAACTCTTGCAGCATTTGCATGTTCTACTCAATTGTAAAGGACAATGAGGCGATACAGTAGGACGAACCTCATTGGATCCTTCTCTCTCGCTGTGTCTTCCGAGGCTGCGTGGTATTCCACTGAACACGGATATGACGTCTTGGCGTGTTTAAAGGCGCCGTCGTGCAGCTCAAGATCCGTTCTTATCAGTAACGAAATGCGGGTATGTTCAGTATAGGCTTCTTCGAATCACAGGCAAGTATCTAACGCTCTCACAAGACTGTCATGCTGATCAGGCTTCTTCGCTGCAGGACTCGTATATACAGGCAGAGGTTATCAGCAGCAGGTCGGCGGTTTTTGTCTCACGATAATAGCCGTGTTTCGTTTGCAAATGCCGAGGACTTCTTCAGTGAAGTAGAGCCAGAGCTGCTATCCAGTACTACATCCCGGTCGTGCCGTGGCACACGCACGATCACGGATCGTGTGGCGTCAGGTCGAGCTCGGGAACTCGGTCACGGACATATCTTTCAGACGACCCACGAGACATTCCTATCGCAGACTTCTCAGCATAACTGCTCTTATCATGTTCAACGCTCAGTTTGAACATGTCCTGGGTTCATTGGTGCCAAGAAGGTATGCACGATGCATGAGCACGCTTCACCTGATCTTGACCCGGTTGTTTCTCATAAAGGTCGCCCCAGATACAATGATATCTGCAGCTCAGGCCTTCCACCATGTTCATCCGCTTCATACCCGCGCTGTTAGCTCTTGCTAACTCCGGTTTTGCGCTGCCTACACCGGAGACCAAGCAGGCTCCCTTCTCCTCTCCATACGCACCACCCAAAGACGCTAGTGTTCTGATTCTTGGCGGTGGTGTAGCTGGCATAGCTGCAGCACAAGCTCTCGCTGAACGCGGTGTCTCCGACTTCATCATTGTCGAAGCCCGCCATGAGCTGGGAGGTCGTATGATGAGCCGGGCGTTCGGTGCTCCGGAGAAGCAATACGCAATCGAAGTAGGAGCAAATTGGGTTCAAGGCACACAAGCCAAAGGCGGGCCTGAGAATCCGATATGGAAACTTGCGAAGAAGCATCACTTGGACACTCGAATAAGCTCATTCTCCAACATGAGTGAGTTGATGCCGTTTGCACAGTGCCATTTCTGACCTTTGATCCAGCAACTTTCGACGAGACTGGCAAGGTGGACTTCACGCGCGACGTCAAAACTGCGGCTCGTAGCTATGCTCGTCTTACTGGTGCTGCGGGTACAGTGCGTTTCTTCAGCTTCGATAGACTAAGGTTCTGACTGCTTCGGGCTGGTCACAGGTCGGAGAGTTTCGCGGGCGCTGGTAGATGCCACCGCACGCGGAGGTTACTCCCTCACGGGATCACAGCCTTCAAACGCTCATGAGATGGCCAGTGAATACTTCCAGGTGACTCTTGGCACACGCGCTTTGCGATTTTATCTCTTAACAGCTCTGGTCACAGTTTGATTGGGAGTTCGCTCAAACACCCGAAGAGACGTCTTGGATAGCATCATCTTGGGTAAAGTATCACGTCGCTGTCGTTCCTCATTCTACTTTGACCTCCTCAGCCACGAGCGTCGACTGAATTGAGTGTCCCATGTCAGTGACATAACCTTACTTACGATTGCTGGCGGCCTGTGTCATAACCACACGTTGCTTGCCTTTTTACAGGCCAACAACTACACCTTTCGCTCCGACGCTGGTGGATTTTCCGATGAGAACGCCATGTCCGTAGATCAAAGGGGCTTCAAGACGCTAATCCAAGATGAAGCCAAGATGTTTTTGAGGAAAGACCACAAGCAACTTCGCCTGAATGCTACGGTAACGGAAGTCAAGTACTCGACGGAGGACGTCGTAGTGACGCTGGCCGACGGGACCGCGTTGCGCGCTGACTACGCTATATGCACATTCAGGTACTCGTGTGCATGATTTCCTTGAGCTTTCAAACTGACGATCTATCACAGCTTAGGCGTTCTGCAGCATCACGATGTCAAGTTCACACCGAAGCTACCCGGATGGAAACGAGAGGCCATTCATAGCATGTCCATGGTTCGTGTTTTGACGTTTTAGCCACCTTTCAAAGCTGACTGCTATATGCAGGGTGTTTTCACTAAGATTTTCCTCCAATTTCCGGAAAAGTTCTGGTTTGACACTGAGGTATGTGATTTGGATTGAACTACGCACATTTTGACTAGAATTGCTGCTCAGATGGCGCTTTACGCTGACCGAGAACGTGGACGTTATGCAGTCTGGCAGAGTCTTGATCACGAACGCTATTTTCCTGAGTCTGGATTGATTTTTGTCACAGTTACGGTATGTTGCGCTACCTCCGTCTCGCACACGTTTCTAATCAAGTTTCTAGGGAGCATTCTCCAAACGAATCGAAGCACTGCCCGATGCCGAGGTCAAAACAGAAGTGATCTCTATCTTGCAGAAGATGTATCCCAATACGACGATTCCCGAACCACTGGGTTTCTACTTTCAGCGGTGGCACGCTGATCCTCTGTTCCGTGGATCTTACTCCAATTGGCCTGCGTCATTTCTGACCGAACATTCAGTCAATCTCAGAGCGACGGTAGCGGAGAGCTTGTGGTTCGCCGGAGAAGCAACGAGCATGCGACATTTTGGTAGGTTTTTATTCAGAGAATGCGAATCGAAGTGAAAGTAGCTGATTATTGTGCACAGGGTTCTTACATGGCGCGTATTTAGAGGGGAGGGATATTGGTTCGACAGTCGCTGCATGTATCAACGGCGGTGGATGCGTGGAGCTGGAGCACGTCGATAGAGTGAAGAATGCAAGACCGTATGAGCTTCTTTGAGAACCTTGAAGCACTTGACAGTGAGTTGTGGTATTCGTCATCTACGACGATCCGTCATGACCAATGTTGTCCTGCACTAGATGTGCTATAGACCATGCACGATTCATTGGCAGTCCTCTCCTCAACCTGATGAAGCAAGTTATGTAATGGGCGACGTTTTGCTTTACTGAACGGTACAGCATATTGGCAGACGTCTCTAGTTCGGAATAGCACCTCAGCTACTTCTTTGGGCTGCAAACGAGCAGGTGTCGACAGCGTTGTGACGTCCCTGATACCCACGATGCTCCGCGTGTGGCACCAGTGGGAAGCACGCTTTGAGCTATGTGTCTCTTACTTCCCCTCGTCGACGTCCGAGGGCTGCCCGTGCTCATTCATGTCAACCACCGTCGTGCTTAGCTGTATGGCTCTCGCCCTTTGTCTAGCCGTATGGTGTGCTCGGACGCTTAAGACCACACTACCTCTTCCGCCTGGACCTCGAGGGCTGCCAATTATCGGGAACGCACTTCAGCTACCCAACGATTATCACGAGTACGAGTTTTCGGAATGGTCTGATCAGTATGGTGAGCCGCTTGTCGCCCGTCTCATAGTCGGTCTTTCACTGATCCTACGTTACGTGTAGGTGACATTGCTTTCGTCAAGTTCTTTCGTACGCCTGCCATCATCATTGGTTCCGCCCAGATTGCGAAGGATCTGATGGAGAAGCGGAGTAACATCTACTCCGACAGGCCCAACTTGGTTTACATCCGCGAAATGTGCGTACATATTGGTCTTCCCCATATCTAGTCCGGACTAATGCAAGTCTTCTCTCAGGTTGGGTTATAAGTATGAGCTGCCTTTCATTAGATATGGACCTAGGTTCCGCCAAATTCGTAAATGGTTCCACGATGTTTTCGAGGTCAAAGCCGCCCTTCACAAATATGAGCCACTCCAGCGACGGGAGGCACTGGTGGTCCTGGATAATCTGTTAGAGAAACCTGAGGGCTATGTCGCTCATTTCAACCGGTGTGCAATAGTGTCCTCTGATCCGATCCCGATGATTGAACAACCTTAAGATTTGCAGCTAGCATTATCCTCGAGGTAATATACGGACACAGAGTTACCTCAGACAATGACAGGTTCATGCTGCGTGCGCGGGAAGCGATCTACGCCTTGTCACATGCTGGAAGGTAGGCACATTTGTTGAATGATTGCTGCATATATCTCATTTTGTCCGCAGCCCGGGAAGCCATGTTGTGGATTTCTTTCCTTTCCGTAAGAACAATCTCGGTGTTCACGTTCCGTATTAACTGAACATACATGTCCGCCTGCCAGTCAGGTACTACCCTGAATGGTTGCCTGGTGCCGGATTCAAGCACACTGCGAAGAAGATTCATGATATGCGAGCTGTGATGATGGACCCTCCTCACCGCTCGGTGAAGTCGCAAGTAGTGAGTCCGTTCATGTCAGATAAAAGATTATGTGCACACACCTCGTTAGGAATCTGGATCCCATACGTCTTCCTTCACAAGCGAGCTGCTGCATTCATTCCTACAAGCCGGAACATTGGATCTTCAACAGGAGGAATACGTAAAAGGCTCGGCAGGGACATTCCTGGGAGGCAAGTACCACTACATTCATTCTGTATCTTTCCATTGAGCTAATGAAACCACGCAGCGGGAGCAGATACGGTACTTCTGGTGTAATCGACTCGACTTCATGCAATCGACTGCTGACCGTGTCATCCAAGGTCACCAACACAATGACAACCTTCATGCTTGCCATGGTCCTGCATCCCGATGTACTCAGGAAAGCACAGGACGAAATAGATCGAGTCCTTGGATCAAGACGGCTGCCACGTCTAGACGACAGACCCTCATTGCCGTACCTCGAATGCGTCATCAAGGAAGTTTACAGGTGTGTGTTGTCTTTCCCCGTGCGGCATACATGATCTCATGGACCTGGGTGCTGTAGGTGGCGTCCCGCTGTACCCATGAGTCAGTGTACGGTCACCTCTGCTTCTGAGTTTTCCATTCAAAGATTCTACTTCAGCCATTCACGCGTCTACGCGCGACGATGAGTACGAAGGGTATCGTATTCCGTCAGGGTCTACACTCGTCGTCAACATCTGGTGAGTAGGCAATGAACACCGGTTCCTCAATCATACCCTTACTCGCTGAATCCAGGAGAATGTCCCAAGACCGCAATATGTATCCGTCCCCCGAGAAATTCAATCCGGAGCGTTTTGTTGGTGCCCCAGATGATCATGATCCAAGGCACTACATGTTTGGGTTTGGACGCAGGTTGGTTTCCGGTGTCGCTTTTGGTATGCACGTTATTGACTCTCTCCTATGTCAGGATTTGCCCCGGACAGTATTTTGCGGACTCCAGTGTCTTCCTTGTCTTGGCCAGCCTCACAGCAACGATGGACATATCCAAGGCTCGGGACGAATCGGGACGTCCGATCACGCCACCCGTAGAGTTCATCTCAGGCATTTCAACGTGCGTTCGCGGTCTCACGCATGCTGCTCTCTTCAGTTGACTGTTACTAAACGTACAACAGCCAACCCAAACCATTCAGGTGTACCATTACACCTCGGTCAAAGCAGGTTGTCGATTTGATTCGAGGATAGAGTATGTACAAGCGTCAGTACAGTATACGGGACAGGTATCTTGCTCGGTCTTCGCGGAGATTCTTTGTACGAATCGTTGGTATCGAATGCAGCTTGATCTTCAGAACGAGAATAGAGCTTGACTGTCGCCCTCATGCTATAAATGCAACTCAGTACATCATCTTCAAGCTATCAAGTAGTTTGACTCACGTCGTAGAGGACGAGCACATCGCCGCTGCAGCCGACGCTGCTCAACGGACCGATCTTCAAACCAGTTGACCAGAGTCGATATGGCAGGCTCGTCACCAACGGCTCCTCCAGAAACGTGGAAACGTCCTCCGTATGGGACATAATCCGTACGCCGTTCGCTTCTTCATGAACGTGCTGCGTCACGAAACTTCCAGCCGAGAGCGCGCCGACGTAGCTGAAATCCGCCACCATCACCCCACCCTCCCCTCCTCATTCCACACCAGACGAGAGCCACAGACAGCACGTCTGAGGATACTTAAATCGACCTTGGTGGATGCACGAGTATGTGATGGACCCCAGTACTTCCAGGGTACGTCCACGATACTGAGAGGGAAGTGGGCGGGGCGCGAGCCTCGTGGTAGAGGTGTAGGAGCCTGTTGGTGGGAATGAAGAATGCGAGGTCCAAGTAGTCGTCAATCTCCTCGAGGTCGCACAATCCAACCGACATAGCAACAACAGTTTCGTCCTCTGAGGTACAGAACGGCGCGTGTTCCTGAAGGAGTGTTGGTGGGGGTGCAGGGTTGCGAGCCACAGAAGCTTCAACGATGAGCGTGTTCTTGGCAATCTTGGGGAAGTGAAAGTTCACAGACGTAGCAAACGCCTCGTATCCTTTGGTGAAGTCAATGATTTCGATAAAGGCTTGGCAACGAATGTCTTCGGTGCTGGTCACGGAGACTGCAAAAGCGATGTGCTTGTCGTCTAGGAATGTGAACATATGGTAGTCACGTTGGATAATATCTGGAGATTCGGCGTGGACGTCGCTGTGAGCAGCGCTGTCGTACGACTAGACATCACGTCAGTATTGACTACAAACAGTAGGGTGAGGGACATTACCATAATGACCTGCCCAGTATGCCAGTTCCATACCGTGAAGATATAGCCCTGCCATCCGGTCACATCCCAAAACGAAAGACAGGCGAGTTTGTCTCCGCGGATATGGAAATGATTCGTGGATCGGGCTGACGCGGGGAGCTCAAGGGCTTGCATTTGAGCAGAAGGATGAGTACCTCCCTTTGTGAAAGACAGTAGCAAGGCTTGAGCGACCCTGGATGGAGCTGATCAGTTGAACATTGGCTTGCATGAATGACGGAGACTCACACATCGTCGTCAGTGACGACTACTAACAACAGGTCCTGGTACAGGTCAACAAAATAATCACGGATATCTTTGTCCATTCGTATAGGGTGGACCCATTTATGAGTCGGTCTTCCTTCGATGCTCGAGCCCAACCGTGTACATTGCACTTCGAGGTTGTGGTTCATATGTGTTATAACACCTCCAGAAATTTCCCATTTGTCGCAGTCGAAGGTCGTTGCAAGAGTGTGGGTCAAGCAGGGCCAGGAGAGATGCGACCAATTCCGGAGGTATCGTCGGAGGAGCGAGAGTTTCTTCTGATCAGTCAGCGTGTTCTCTGGTATGTTCTGCATTCCGACAGCTGCGAGTTCAATCTTGTACTGCAAGGCTGGAAATGCCTTGACGACGCGGCGAAGGGTATTGCAGGTCTGCAATGCGTGCTGTTGAGCATAACATAGAGCACAAAGAGTTTGGCCACGAACCTGACTGCATCTCAGAAGATCTTGGGAAACTAAATGAGACAGAATGGCAAATACGATCCTCAAAGGCAGCGTCGTGAGCTGGCTTGGCTTCGCAGTGCATGACGGCTCGGAGCCTTTGAGGGCCAGTCGGCCGCTAAAGTCATACGAAAGCTCAGTGGCAATCATACCGAAGAGTACGTATGACTTTCGTACCTCGCTTCTCAGGGTTTATATACTCCGTATGCACTGTGGCCACGCTCGTTGGCCATTCCTGCGGGCATTGTTTGATTGTTTCGGTTTCCAAGCTGCGATGGCCAGTGGCCACTCTGCGCGCCCTTTGTCGGCAGGCTGTTGCCGGCAGACTTTCGGGGAATGCCGGCTTATGCCGGCTGGGTCTTGCTCCGGCGCTCAGGTAGTGTGATTGGCAAGCGCTTGCCACCTTGCCTTGCCACCCTTGCCGGCATGGCAATGCCACTGGCAGCTCCTTCGGGGGGTGGCAGCACCTGGCAAAATCAAGCGCCGTACCTCTATAGGCTTCAGAAATAGTCCCCAATACACTGCAAACATCAGCCTGCAGGAGACTGCGAAGAGCGATTCAGAATCGCATGAGCGGCGCAGAGAGGGAATCACCATAAGACTACCCTAATCGGGCAGTTTACCGGAGTCAGCGCCTGATCTGGACGGTTCCGTCGGCCTGCTCTCGAGGCTCTTGACGCGTCTTCCGCCCATGAACTCACTCTATATCGTTTGGAAATCTTCTCCGAAGCTCTGAGAGACGTTTCTAGAGGCGAAATAGTCATTATCCCCCGCGATACGTAGTAGTAAGTCACTTGTGTAGCCGTTTTGGCCTGCCACCCTCTTGCCACCTGGCAATTGCCAGTCTTGCCGGCACGCCGGCAACTGGCAACCCCGAGGAGGGCTTGCCATACGCACTACGCTCAGGCAACGCTCCTTACGCCTTCCTACAACCTTCCTACGCCTACTACAGCATTGAGCAACCCTCCACTTGTCCTCATCTTAGCCCGGAATTTTGCTCGCTATTCGTTGGGTTGAATGAAGAATGAACGACGATCGATGATTACACGCTAAACTTCTCACGACAGCTGAACAGTGAAGAGTCAAGACTCGCGCAGCTTGCGTGCAGCAAGCAACGAGATTATACTGGGAGGGATGCCCAGGCGTTCGGGCGATGAAGCTTGAAGGTGAGGTTTTTTTTGCTGCGTGGATATGGACTCTGAAGTACCATCATCTGATGAATTGTACACTCTGCTGACCCACCTCCTGTAGGTTGCGGTGAATTCAGGCTCGCCAACTGACATCTGACCTCATGACGCCTTTCACGATCTCGGTTTTCGCTTTAGTTCTTCAAATAGTGACAATGGGTTTGAGACCTGGTTTTCTCAAACGCGCCAGCAGTGAGTACGGTTCAAACTGAGAAACGTATGATATCTGAATTGAAAAATTCTCGTAGACGTCCTAATTCCGACAACACGATGGATAGGCCTCGCGTCAGTCTGGAGTACTTAGCTGATGGCTTGGTACCTGGACTACAGATGAGTGTGTGCAGGCAGTATGACGTCTGGACAGACTGTACGTTTTACCTCAGCTCTTCCCTAGTTTGTAAATCTCAACGATCCTCTGCTTGACAGATTGAACCTGGTTCACGAGGGATTTGACGAGCATACGAGCATACATTGCGAGCTCCTTCTCGCATGGCTCTCCCACGGACGGTTGGATAAATAATTTGGAAGACACTGATCTCATAAAATGTGACTTTGGCATGCTTTCGGCCCAGTAAGTTCCTCATCTATCGTTTATCGACGGTCACTTGACTCGTGTACTCTCCGCAGTACTTAGACACTCATCGAGCTTGGGAGGCAGACAGTCAAAACGGGACAACCATGTGCAGGACGATCTGTTAATTCCAAAGTATGGCGGTACTATTTCGCTCGCATCAGGGTCCTGTTCCATATTCATACTGCTTCCAAGTGTGATCTCCGCCGCAGCTCCGAGTCCAGCTTTTGATCGGAGGCATCGCTGTCTTGAGGCCTGCGCTTTCATGCGAAACCTGCAAGACTATATGTATCGGTATACATACTCCCTCTGTGCGGATGCTGGACTTCGCCATCCACAGCATACACCCTTTACTTCGCCATGGCACCCCCACAAACTCGCTCCACCGCATCAGTCTCTGCGGACCCTCCCTTCGACGACACCAGCGCAACCGCTCCCCATGGTCCCCAAGCGGACATCGTCCTCCGCACAGCAGACAATGTCGACTTCTATGTCCACGCCATTTTGTTACGGCTGGCATCGTCGTTTTTCAACCACCTGCTGTCGCTTCCTCAGCCTACCAAGCCATCGGATGCAGACGTCGTCACCTCGTCCGATGGCCGCTCCCTGCATCTGATCCCGGTCCTTGAGGACAGCCAGACCATGGACTACCTCCTTCGCTTATGCTACCCAGTTGCAGAAGCCACCCCGACCACTGATTTAAACATCGTCGCGAAGGTGCTCAAGGCTGCGATGAAGTACGAGTTCGAAGCGGCGACATCCATACACCTTGCCTTATTCAGGAGTTTCATTCCCAAAGATCCACGAAAGGCTTTCGCCATTGCGTGTTCCTTAGAGCTCGAGCAGGAAGCTCAGGATGCGGCGTCGCAGTGGAAGACTTCCTCTAATAATCGTACCCCTTCCCGGTCACAGTGGGGTGGCTACTCGTCATGTCCCGAGTATTCATCCCATACCTTGTCCCAATCTCGCGATGCAAATCCATGCCAAGATGTGGACTGCAAATTTCGCGACTTCGAGAAGACCGGCCTTGGAAAGAGCTTCGTTCCGGAGATGAAGAACATCTCTGCCGGGTGCTATTTCCGCTTCATTCGCTATCTCCAAGGCGGTCTAGTGTCTTCGTTTTGCACCCCTCCGCCATGCGCAGTGATCTCTCCCAGTCACGATATTACGGACGAAAACCTCAGCGCGGAAGAAGACGTGTTATTACGCTGTCCGCCAGACATCGCACTCGAGTCTTCGGACGGATGTCTTGTTCAGACGCACTACGTTATCTTGGCTTACGCCTCAGCCACATCCCTACTGGACAAAGCTGATGACCCTGAATGCCCTTGGGATGAGGGTATGCCTGTCGTCGAGGTCGAGGAGGATGCTGCAACGCTTCGGCAGCTCCTGCGCCTCTGTATACCGCTTAAGAACCCTTCATCTACTGAGGGTACGTTTGAAAGCGCGTACGCAGTGTGGATGGCTGCGCGGAAATACGGAATGAAACAGGTGGAAGGGATGGCCAAGGAAAGGTGGATGAGATTCTTGGAAGATGAACCCGTCAGAGTCTATTTTACGGCCCTTCGACATGGTTGGACGGCTGAGGCAGAGCGAGCGGCTCGCCATTTGGCTTCCGGTTCGTCGGGTCACAACCTCGACGCCACTTGGTACACACCGGAGATGGAGTATCCAACCTCGTCCGCGCAAGACCTGTATCGCCTGCTCAAATACTGCCATGAGTATCGTAGCATCAGGGCGCAGGTAGCTGACAAAGCTCGCTATGATTTCAGATCTTCACGTCATGGGAAGGTTGCAAACGTGAAGCAGATCGCTCTTCAGATGCATGGCGTGGCCCTGGTTGCCTACCCAGTTGTTGCTCATTACGGAAGCTACGACTCGATGCTAGCCAAAAGCTTGGATCTCTTCGCGGAGACTTTAGTGGCTCTCGATAACGTCAGTAGGCTCATTTTGCCTTGTTCACGCTCTATGCACTGTGACTCATGCTGCCTTTACTATAGCTTCGTCTCCAAACAAACAATTGAAACGATCACGGTGTATACTGCGAGTCGATGTGATGTGTAGAGGCTACTCCTGCGATCATTTCGTCGTATCTTGCAAGCTATGTTTTCGGAAGAACAAGAGGCGACTGCTCGCTTCAATAACGCAAGAACAGGTGCTCAATTCAATGTGTTGAAGTTTTCCCGTTACACAAGTTCACTGATATCGGCGGCTGCCCGAGGACCGGAAGTGGCGAGCTCGGTGGTATTCACATGACGTCCGTCTGTCGCTCATTTTCGAGAGCAACAATGCACATTCATTGCTACAGCTGACTGTAAGAGTAAGTTTGAGTTGATTCTCGTCCGGCCACCAATGGTCCGCTACGAAGAAGTTGCAGATTGCAACACACGAAGAACGTCGCCCGGGCGGATGTTCTCATGCCGGTACCGTTGGTTCAGCCTTGGTTCGAACCAAAATCCGACCGGCGCAACATGTTTGCTCAGTCTCCACCACAAACTTTGAGTTGACGCGCGAGTACTGAGCACATGCAGTATTCTATCCACACCACTCGATTGCTGATACTGATGCGTGATTTTTTACTCGTTGAGGATTGACTTTGGAATCTGGATTGACTAGAAAGCCAGAGAGACCGGAGTCAATGCCGGACGGAGCACGACTGTCCGGCTCGGACACGCGGCTATTGCCGATGAAAGCGGTTGCTTGAGCTTCCGGCGTACCGCGTAGCTGGCTACTGCCAAGACTCGCTGCATTCTACGACGAGGATCACCACTCTTCTTCCTCGGAAATCCGGAATTGCCATGGGAAAAGGTACGGACAGTCAGACATACCTCACGGATAGCTGATCGTACCGAGTCCGAGCTGAAGATCTGCACTCGTTTCACCACAAAATCCCGACAAAAGTCGTTGTGACCGGTACGTTCAGCTCTTGGCGGGTCTCCTTGCTCCTTCACGACTTCACGGCGGTCTGAGCACATCCATTCCAGCTCGCAGAAGTTGAATGGCTCAGTGCGCAAAGCACTTATAAGCGTCATGAACCGACTAGCAATGTCGCTCATCACACAGCAATACCCAGCCACTCTTCGTCAGGTGAGCCTTAAGTACTCTTACATCGGTCGCGCTTCCTACTCTAAAAACTTGTCATGTTTTTAAGGATGGATTTGTCCTGGGACGAACCGACGTTCATGAATTTTACCGGCCCCATAATCTCTGAAACATCCAGCGCGCCTCGTTCCCAGTGGCACTCCAACGACGTTTCTGCCATCTTCTTCTCCTGTGCTGTGGTTTTTCACCTGGTCGATAAGTCTTGCCGCCTCGCAGTCCGCCACTATTTCCCTCGAGTCTACCAAGAGCTCAAGAGTCGAAACACGACGGGCCCGTTCTTCTGCTTTGCCCTCGCCTCGCTCGTTTCGCTCCTGACCACACCACTTTGCTATCATGCGTTCACCATCCTTCCTGACAAGTCCACACTCAACTTTGCCCACCCCGGCCTCGCCGAATTGTGCGTCGGGATCCGAAGCTTCTCCTGGATGCACGAGATGTCTGGATTGGAGCTTGGGACTACTCTCTTCCTCCACCACACGACTTGCTTGTGGGTCGTCATCTCGGCCGCAGGACTCCACCTCCCCGGAGCCAAGTACCTTTGCCTCATCATTGCAAGCTGCGGTGTCGAACTCGCCACAAATACCTCCGCCATGTTGTCGTACTGCGGGTATAAGGCGAGGGAGAATCGATTGGTCTGGTGGCTAGAGTGTATCAATGTCGCTTCGACGTTCCTTGGCCGCGCTCCTGCTGTATACCTGGCTCTTGTCTCTCCTTGGCATCGAGGGTTGCCGTGGCGTCACCAGGCTGCTTGGGGCATTCCAGTCGTTCTGTATGCTGTCTATCAGTCGTACGTGCTCTACAGACGGTTGGTTCGCATGGGCGTGTGGCACAAGGTAGTCGGTGCCGTGAAGACGAAAGAATAAGGTATGCATAGAGCTTCTTTTGCGATCGTGTAGATGCTGACAGCTATTCCTTGCGCAGCTGTAGAGACTCGTAGTCACTTCCGCCTTTCATCGGTCGGAAGAAAATAGATGTGCTAGAGCTGAACTTCTTCATGAAGATTTCTTGTACCCCAGATCATAGAGTACCATAACACTAGACATGCGCCACTTCCTATTCCTTTTTTTTTGCACCGGGTAATAGAGATATCGTTTCATTTGGTAACTTCCAGACAGCATGACTGGCCCCCTCACATTTCGAGAGAACCCTACAATGACTCATGGATCTCCTTCGATGACGAACGACTGTGCTCCCTATCAACATTAGCCTGGTTTCGCCACAGAGAAATTGTCATTGTCGTTGGCGAATCGGCTTGTGCCGCTCGGCAGCCCAATGCCGGCGGTTCCGGTACCTCGGCAACTCATCGACATCCTCGTCCTTCCTTCAGCTTCAACCTTCCTTGCACTCCAAGTTCTACATCTCACCTTTCCTGCATCATTTCCTTTTGCTGCTGAACGCGTGCAAACGCGTTGCTTGTCCTTTTTCAACCCATCAAACCAAGAGTCGTTGCAATGCCCTTTGACAGCGACCTTCTTTCTCGGATCAAGTTCCCTGGTGGCCACGAAAGCAATCATGATACCTAGGTCCCTGGAGTGTACTGGAACTTTACTGCAAACATGGTATGCAATGTGGTTTTTTCAATCTCAATGCATGTATTCACAATGGCCTTGATGTAGCTTAGTCAGCTCCAGCTCATCCCCGCGACGCCGTACCAACTGCAATTTCTTCCGAGACTCGTAAGACGGCGATGACGGCGTAAAGAATCGGGCATTGGATGGACCGACCACGAGACAAAAGTATTGTATGCCTCCCCACGGTCAGCGACGGGAGAGAGTTAGGGAACATGATGGACAGGATGGAATCGAGGCAGCCGTTATAAGCACCTATGCTCAGGTCGGCTAGAGCAGCGACGCGTTCTAGGACTGTGGTGAGTCAGTCAAAGAACCTATGTTTGGGAAGTGTATGTCTGATAACGCTTTCATTGTTGCAGGTGGGAACATGCAGTGTGAGGTCGTTTCTGCAAGTATCCGCACGTGCTGTCCTCGTGTATCGATTTCTTGCGATATATAGATCGCTTCAGAGGCCACATCCCTCTTGCGACTATGTCTTCTTCTACCCCTCTCCCCTTGACAACCGTTGCGCAGGACCCTTTCAATGATGACACCGCCGACGTCGTTTTGCGCTCGTCAGATGCCGTGGATTTTTATGTCCACAAGATCATCCTCAGTGTCGCCTCCCCGTTCTTCAAGCAAATGTTCTCGTTGCACCAGCCTCCGTCGGAACACCCTGCAAACGAGGACCAAGGACTGACCGTGACCGTGTCCGGTAGCCCTGTCCCTGTTGTACCCATTTCCGAGGGCAGTGCAACCATGGACTACCTCTTGCGTCTCTGCTATCCTGTCACAGATCCGCGTTTGCCCACCGAAGTCATGATAGCAGCAGCGCATCTGGAAGCAGCTGTGAAGTACGAGTTGAAGGAAGCTACCGACTTGCTGAGGAATACGCTGAGGACCTTCATTGCTGCGGAACCGCTCAGAGTATACGTCGTAGCGTGTCGGTTGAGACTCGAAGATGAGGCCAGCCTAGCTGCGCATACGTTCCGACAGGCGTGCCCTTGGCCTCATTCTAAACGTGATCGATATAGCGACTGGTACGTTTGAACTGCTGTAAATGATCGAGGACCTGATTGTCTTATCATACGCAGGTACCTCGCCGCAGCCCTATGCTACGTTCCTGAGATGAAAACAATCTCTTCTGGATGTTATTATCGACTCCTCGAATTTGTTTGTAGCTCGAAGTTGTTCAGGACCTCTGTTCACACGTTCTGTGAACCGAGAGTCGAAGCAGCTACGCGTACAATCTCATCTGCAACAGCCGTCTCATCAGCTGGGAATCAACTACCGCAGCAGTTCTTCGAGCGCTGCCCAGCCGACGTTGTTTTTAGGACCTCCGGCGGAGAGACTGTCAGTGCACATCGCACCGCTATTCTCCTTGCATCGGGTGGTGCGTTACTGGATAGGATACCTGAAGGAGAAACCTCTGAAGGATTGCCAATTTTACCTGTGGAAGAAGACGCGGTCACCATCGCCAATCTCTTATATCGATGCTACCCTCCGGTCGTGTTTCGCTCAGAGCCACGTCAGCCATCATCGTTAGAGCTTCATCGTGTTTGGGCAGCCGCAGAAAAATACAAGATCAACTACGTCGCTGGCTCGGTGAAAGACCTCATAATACAGCGGTCTCCATCCAACCTTGGCAGCTATTTTATCTCCCTGCGGAACGGTTGGTCGAAAGAAGCTAAGGCCTCTGCCATCAAATTCGTGAAGGATCGGGACTCGTGCGAATATGTTACAGCGATGGAATTCTGCTCGGCGGACGCCCTATATCATTTACTTCGCCTCCGGTGCATGTTTGAAGAGTCCCTCGTAGACCTCACCAACCGCTACAACCTCAACCAGTACACCTTCCATATCAAATCAGACCCACCATCCTCCACTACACTCCGAGCGACCAATCTGCCTACCATACCTGCTTCGGCTGTGGAGCGTGAGCTGGCAAGCCTGAAAGAGTTGGTTCGAGGCTCTGATTCCAGTGCTCCTAGTGGCACAATATCACCCAACAGAGTGCTTTATGCGAGCAAACTGTTTCCTCTTGTCAATAAAATTGTAGCCAGTGCTGTTGAAGATGGAGACAAGATCCGGCGCGCTATGAATGGGATCTGGCAGAAGGTGCGCACTCTCTGCTTGACTTATCATCCAAAGCCACGCTAATCGATGCATATTTTTGCATGTTTAATCAGATAGAATTGGATGCATTAGACATCATAGCATAATATGTATGCACCGGTTTTAGCTTGCCGCAAAACTTACTCGTCATGTTATCTTGTTGTGGTCGAGTACGCGCCTATACAACGATCTTCGGAAATCTATCTATACCATCCGACTCCACAACGTGCTACAGTTGAATCCCTCTTCCCACTGTGGCCTCGGTGAAGATCTCATCTAGATCTGCTTTGGAGAACAGGCCCCGTTTCGTCGTGGCGGTCAGCTGGAAGTATAGACAACAAACTGGACAGCAAGCTTTTCTATCCAGGTAATGGGAAGCAATGATGCAGAAATCGATGTGAGATCTAAAGTACAGTGTGCAAGTGTAGAGTACAAGAAGTTCAATATAGCTGAAACACCACTCGAGCGCGAAGGGCATCGATCATGGAGAGATGAAGGGGAAGAGACGTAGGGGTTATGCCTTCTCGAGCATCTCGACGGAGCCCTTCTCATTAGATGGCGAAGGAGGTGCGTCACCATCATCGACCTTGTTGAGTGCATGCTGTTGCAGCTTGGCGACGTTATCGTCTCCGTCGAACAGGCTGCACGAACGAGACAAAGTTAGTCTGGGCTGCTTCTTCCGAATACGACAGCAAAACGTACACAGAGGTCTCTTCGAGGGTGCGGTTCTTGGTCTCCACAAGGAAGAAGTACACGTAGACCAACTCGAACGCGATCCAAGCGCAATACACGATCTAGAGAAGTGACAGGTCAGAAGAGTTCAGATCAAACACCGACGATAGACTTACGTAGTACTTCCAGCCAATGGCTTTCATGGCTATTGGGTTGATGTACTGGTTGAACACGAGAGACGCGGAAACGGCGAAAGAGAAGAGGGTGTAGCCCTTAGCACGGAGGTTGAAAGGCAGGATCTCAAGACAATAGGAAGTGATGAGAGGGGACCAGGCGATGGCGTAGAACGCGCCGAACAGGACTACAAGCATTCAGCAATAGTTGAGAGAGCGTAAGGGTAGAGACTCTACTCACAGATCATAGCGACGACGGCGTTCCCAGCAGCATCGTTACCATGCAGAGCGTACTGGCTCGTGCAAATGGTCTGCAAAGTGAAGAAAACCAACATGCCGGCGGTGGACGTCAAGAAGATCGGACGACGGCCGAATCTGTCGCAGAATATGCCACCAAGCACAGCGAGAATGAGAGACCACATGTGCAAGAAGGCGTTGATCAGAAGTTGCTCGACCGGGTCCGTAACTGTGGCGTCGTCAGTATTGATGACGGATAATTTTGAAGTAACAGGACATACTGCCGATAGTATCAAAGACTTGGTTCAAGTAGTACGAACTAAGCGAGAGAGTTAGAACCCGAATACAGGGAATGATTCTGTCACGTACACAAGACCGTTGCCGCTCCATTGCGAGAAGAAGGCGATGGGAATGAGGATACGCAGACGACGTCTGTTACCCGGGGTCTTAACGAGTTGTAACCAGCCGGTCTGCTTCTGAATCTGCTCAGCTTCAAGAGCTGCCTTGATCTCGTCATACTCGAACTGGACGAGAGGATCCCTCTCGTTTCCGTCGGCATGATAGTAAGCAAGCGTCGCAAGAGCTTCCTGGTTCCTGAGTCGAGTAAAGACAATGAGCGGAATATCAGGAACGCGCACGCGAACAAAAACCCACCTTCCCTTCGCCATGAGCCACCGCGGACTCTCAGGGCCGAGAAGGACTAGCAACACTTGGAACAGAGAAGGAAGACCTTGAATCGCGGAAGGAATACGCCACGACCAAGAGTTCTGAATATGGAACGAGCCGAATGTGACCCATGAGGCACTAAATCCGAGAATGAGAACCATATCGGAGGAAAGGCGGGATTCGGACTCACACGAAAGCACCTCCAGGCCACAGAGCGTTATACACCGAAGACACAGGTGCGCGTTGTGACCTACAGAACGACGTCAGAAGAAACCGACAACGTTACAACAGTGATAACGTACGGGTAGGCGATCTCACTAACGAGCATAGGTGCGCCAGCTGTGCAGAAACCGAGACCGAAACCGACTAAGGAACGGGTATCGTTCAGCTGCTCCGCGCAATCAGATGAACGAACTCGAATATAAACCCACCTAAGAATCGAGCACCAATGAACATGTTCACATTCTGAGAAGCAGCTTGCACGATTGAACCCGCCACGACGATCAAAGCACCGATAAAGATAGTCCGCTTGCGACCAAGACCGTCGCACAAATATGGGGCAAAGGGGTAAGAGCCGAGAGAACCGATGTTCTGGATGGCACCCAACAACCCGAGCTTGGAACCCGTTGGGTAATTGAATGCTGACTCCCACTGTTGAAGGAGCTGAAGGCCGTCTAAAGTACGCAAAGTGATGCTATCAGTCTGAGCTTCTTTCCGAGAATACGGCGCACTCACTCATCATACTGCCGTCGTATCCGTTAGCAGTTGAAGTGACGAGCCTGCATAGTGACCTGTCAGCCTCCATCGTAGACGACAGCAAGCCAAGTACTCACAGCAAGAATATCCATAGATTGAGCGTAACCAATCGTCGGTTCTTCCACCATTTCTTGTTCGGATCGATGAACTGGTGGTAGTCTTGGGTGGCGACCCCGGTGTCCGCGAATTGGCCTCCCATCTTTCGTGCTGGTGTGGAACGAGGTAGAGAGGGCGGATGAAGGCTTCTCGACCATGTTAGCGAGTCCTAATAAACAGCACGGCTGGAACTGACATAATCCGTCTCGGGTCTCCTTCGATCTCACATCACAGATGCATCTGTGGGGAAAACCTGGGGAAGGAGATCTGCGATTGACCAGCTGACCGTCGGCAGAGTGATGGAGGGGATTCAAGCTTGTCGCTTGAACATAGAGCCTGTTAGAGGTCGAGATGACCAGATAAGCGAGACTCGCTTTTGGTTGTGGAATTGTAGCGTTCAGTGTCGTGCGAACATACACACCTGCAGCTTCTTGACCGTGCTGCGGCACTGAAGAAGGCTGGAGAGTGTATCGTAGTAGCGGGAGGCAGAAACCTGGTCACCCTCGAAGCTGAGAGGTCATGGCCGCGCAGTGTACGTGTGGCTGTAGCACTTGATAAGTCAACATGATGAGTTCGAGTGAGTGAAATGCTCACAAGCCGCGTTCATTCTTTCAGTACGTATACGGAACGTCGGTCAACCGTGCGTCGCTCGTCTGGTAGGATCCACAAGGGCTAGGAAATAGCTCGAAGCACCTCCGCTCCGCTGGAAGGAGATGGCGTTATCCACACCATGGTCATCCCGCTTGCGCTCTCAACAAAAGGCGTTCCGATTCCTTCGAGGTCTGGTCACGATGCGTTTTCTCAAGCGCGATCAGCAAATCGGCATGATTTACCTCGAAGCACGGTGTGCCTGGAGTTGCTTCAGCTTTTCATGTCCATGGATGTAGACAGGACGCAACGACGTACCGGGACCCTTCACCGTTCGAAATCTCTAATATCACCCCTCCGAGGAAGGCCTACGATGTCTTCATCTTCTGGGAAGTATCCTGCAGCTTCCTTCAGATTCTCCGAAGATACCGCAATGGCCGTTCACTGACCTCCTGACCTCGCTTGAATTCTTTGCCGTCGCCTGCAGCAGTCACGCGGCGTTCGACGGCCACAGAACTCTGCATTCGCCACAAATTAGCATGGTGGAGAACAACTTACAGCAGTCCAATCATATGCAAGTGCATAAGATGCGTCAGGAAGCGATGTAGTACTGACGTCTAACGGTCCGCACCTACGCGGTCTTGGCACGGGAGGCCGACATTCCAAAAGTCCTCCCATGACTTCCTGAGGCCTTAGGATGATTGGACGTATCTTTGAAATGAAAGTTGAGTGATTGCGCCGCCGTTTCATATTACGCTGCACGCAAATTCCGGGCCTCGACTCTCTATCGAAAGTGGTGCGGTGCAAGTGACACGACTTGAGCTGTAACAGGCTGTAACCCCAGCGAGCAATTTGTTGTTCCTTGGTCATTGTAATATCAGCTGAGCTCTATCACGAACTAGAAATTGGAAACTCTGTACGTCAGAACTTCAAGATCAGCCTCGATCACATATCGCAGCAATCCAGTCGAATAAAATGCCTAAAATGCATCAAAGGCAAAAAGTCAGTTGAAGATGTTCAATGGAGAAGTTGTGCAATGGTTTTGAGGCCGCACCTCAGCCTGCCATATAACAAAGTCTATCAGTAGCTAGCGTTTTGTCATCGTCACACCTCGGGGCACTGGGCAAAAAGGAAAGAGTAGTAACATGGTCATGATGCTGCTGGCAGCGGAGAGACCAAAGGATGCTCAGATCAGATCCATCGGGAAGCCCTTGCCTCATTAGGCTCTCGGCACCGACACGGGGTATGCCGGCGGGCGTCTGTCTCCACGGCAAGCACGACGGTCATTTTGCTCAGCCTGGCCTCCATTTCTCGGAGACCTCCCAATGTCCCAATTTCTTGATCTAACAGCTGCTTTGGGCTCAAAGTCACACCGACGGGTTGTCAATTGAAACTCTTCGTCTCTCCTACCTCATACCACCGCTGGCTAACAACAACAACATACGACTGTTGGAACGCGTACATTGCAGCGCAGTCGAGCAACAAGTACGCATGCAGTCCTATGTCATCCATGTCTTCGCTCATTTCAATTAATGAAAGCATTCAAGCACCCACTATTGCCTCTTGCGAGATTCAAGATGGTGGCTCCCGGTGCAACGGAACGATGGCTGAGGACCACAAGACCACACATGTAGCTCCGGTGGCAAGGATATTATGGATGGGGGTTAGAGAGCAATAGGAGATGCAGAGGCGGGGCGACTCGTGCGTGGCGTGCGTCAAGGGTTTTCGCTCGGGCTCAATTTGTCTTCTATCGTGCTTGGTACGTTCCCTACAGTTTGATTCTTTACTTTCGACGCTACTAAATTTCTTCCTCAGCCGACGCTCAGTCGTGAGCTTTGACCGCGCCTCGCGTAACTCGAATTTGGCCAATTAATAGAAGTCTTTCATTATGATGCGGGAACTCGGCCTCCTCTCGATGCCCAGCAGCGTTTTCTGTTGCATATCTGTGCCACGCATACCCTGCTGTTGCGCTGGGGACTTCAGCTGCCAAAACGTGAGTTCAAGCCAACGTAAATGATGTTACGTTGGATTTCATTAGTCTCGTTTCGCAGGTACTCGTTTTCCTCACGAGCACGTTTTCGGATTTGAGCGGTCGCAGGGAAAACTTTCCGAGGCGAATCCCAAAGTCCTTCGAACAACGTACGTCTATCCTATGTCTTATCGATCGCATCTGACGCTGAATTTCTGGACGAACAGATGTACCACGAATAGTAATACTTCTGCTGTCTTATGCATGCGCTTTTGTGCGTGTTTCCCTCGTGTTTGTCCACGAAAGCGCTCTATATGAGCCCCGGGCCCAATCCATCTCAGGCCGAAACGCACGTTTGATGCTCACCATGTCGTCCACTGACATCGCGATACCATCTGCCAACGCCGCAATCGCGCAATCACCGTTCAACGACGAGCATGCCGACGTTGTGCTTCGCTCGTGCGATGCAGTCGACTTTCATGTATTCAAGGTCGTCCTCAGCCTCGCCTCGCCGTTCTTCAAGCAGATGTTTTCGTTGACTCAGCCATCATCCGAAGGGCCTGCCGCATCCGATAATGCACATGTGCTCTCCCCTGCGGGAGAAACACTTCCCGTGATTCCTTTCGCCGAGGACAGCGCGACGATCGAATATTTGCTCAGGCTCTGCTACCCCATCCCAGATCCTCCGAGGCCTCTCGATGCCATAGTCGCGGCGCGCTACTTTGAAGCAGCTATCAAGTATGAGCTCGAGGAAGCAGCTTTACTTTTGAAAGAGACCCTTCGCTCTTTCTTGGTATCGGAGCCCTTGAAGGTGTACATCGCGTCATGTCGACTGCGGCTCGAAGAAGAGGCGGCTTTGGCCGCAAGCACATTCTACCAAAACTGCCCGCCAAAGCCAATTGATGTTCCCACCGATCCCTTCTCTGAAATGTACGAGCTTGACTTGTCATCCGATCTGAACACGGCTGACCTGTTGTCATAGGTATATTGCGGCCCTCGCAAGCTACATCCCGGAGATGCGCATGATTTCAGCTGGTTGTTATTACCGGCTGGTGGATTACGTTTGCACAGGTCGTGGGGATGGCCCATTTTGCGAACCTCCAGCAGCTCCGATCGCGGAATCGAGCCCGGTGGAGCGTGTCGTAAAGCCGCCAATTCCTGCAGCACTATTCGAGCAATGCCCGGCGGACATTGTCATCAAATGTTCCGATGGTGAAGTCGTGAAGACTCATAAAACGGTGCTTCTGCTCTCTTCCGGTGCCGTCATCGTTCAGAAGGTGGCAGAAGATCAATTACACGAGGGTCTTCCAGTCGTCAACCTGGATGAGGATGGACCAACCATAAAAGCCATGCTGAGGTTTTGCTACCATCCTTCATTGTGTCCAGAATGGGCTACGTGTACCAGTGTAGGCATTCTCCATGATGTTTGGCATGCGAGCCAGAAGTATAATATGCTTCAAGTGGCAAAAACAGTGCAAGCACGAACCGTGGATTCCTGTTCCGGTGCGCCTGTTATGGCGTATTTCTTGGCTATCTCGAATGGATGGGTTTCGGACGCTACTGCTCTCATTCCCAAGATTGTTCGACAGCGCATCTACTGCCGTTATGTCGAACCGATGGAGTTTTGTTCGGCCGACGCCCTCCAGCATCTCTGGCGTCTCCAGCGCAAGTACGAGGAATCTATCGTAGACATAGCATCTCGCTATGGATTCGACCGATACTCCTTCTCTGTCTCTACAACCTCACGGCCTCAGCCAAGACTCCATCAGCCCAAGAAGCTCATACATCCTATCATTGAGACGCAGCTGATTAACATGGCGAACGAACACCTGTCGGAGAGCAAGAAGAAAAACTCCAGTGCAATCATCATGCAGGATCTTGTGAAGAGAAGTAACACGCTCCAAAACGAGATAAATGCTTCTCTGGAGAAGGTGCGTCTACCTAATAAGTCTTCGACTAGATGCTGACCCGCGGCACACCGATTCAAAGATTAAAGAGGAAACATGCACGCTGGAACCGGAATGTTGGCCTGTATCCTGGTAGACAGAATCACCGTCTACAGTCTACCTGTCATATTTGCCTGCTGTTGTTTGCGATTAGGTTCACTTGAAGGGTAGTGACCGTCTATGACCACTTCGAACACCAATATACAGTATTTCTTATCGATTCACGAACCTTCTCTCTTCCAGGCGACAAGCGGAGTCCGAGGTTTGCACGTGTATGCCTCGGGCACCGATCCATTTCGATATGCAGTATGTATACGTACATCTCTCCCTAGCCTATCCTGTCGCATTCAGATCATGCCTGATACCAACGCACCACTCGTTGCAACTGTGGCGCAGAAGCCTTTCAATGACGAAATGGCCGACGCGGTCTTGCGCTCATCATCCGATGCAGTATTCTTCCACGTTCACAGGATCATTCTGAGTGTCGCTTCCCCATTCTTCGAGCAAATGTTGTAATCGAAGCAATCTTCGTAGGGAGATCTCATCAAAGAGGATATAGAGCTTTAAATTTCTGTCAGACTTTCAGAACAGGAGGTTCCTATCGTTCCGTTCTCTAAAACCAGTGCAACGGTCGATTGAGTGCTGCGTCTCTGCTAGCCTAGCAGGAACATTCCTGCAAAAATAGAGGGGACAATCATTCTCGTTTTCGTCGCCCATGTAAGTGTATTTACACAATGGTACACGGCACAGAACAGGAAAAGATTGCTGAGAACCTTGTGAGAACCTCAGCGCAAAACGATGGACGCTGTGGGGCTTGAACCCACGACCTCATGCAATTTACACTAAAGTGTGCAAAGCAGGCGCGCTACCACTGTGCCAAGCGCCCTTGAAAACGTTGCAAACCTAATGATTATAATCACGTGAGCACGAACGTTTTAGCTTTCATTGTCAAAAAGACAGTGGTATATCGCCACAGAGGTATCATAGAGGAACGGCGCCATGCAACTTGAACAGTCTGCTACTCTGACCAACAGCAAACTTGATGGTGCCCTTCGGCCGAACCCATCCCTGCTGAACCGTATCCCAAATGGACAAGTCGTAGCGCGAAAGCGTGAGGGTGACGGTCTTGGTCTGGCCGGGTTTGAGGAGGACGTCGGTGAAGCCCTTGAGAACCGATGGTGGCTCGCCGGCGGACGAAGGGTGTTGAATATAGAGCTGCGGGATCTTTGAAGGAGGCAGTGTCAGCACATCGACTTGAACGAAGAGTCGCATGGAAGGGGATGTACCTCTCCACCGGCGAGCTTGCCAGTGTTCTGGATGTTGAATTTGACTTGAACGGCCGGTCGGTGCAGCCAAATAGCGGCAGAGGATCCATCAGAGATGGGTGCAGCCTTGCCAGCGGACCATTTAGACTCTAGGTCGGCGGAGGTCTTGTCGGAATGGTGCACGGCGGAGATCTGGAGACCAGAGTACTTGAAGGTAGTGTAACTCAACCCGAAACCGAACTCGAAGCGAGGTTCAATGTTTGCCTACAAAGCACGCGTTCAATTTTCCATGTCAAAAGAAGAGACGGATGAGTGGCTCACAGCATCAAAGTGGCGGTAGTCGATGTTGAGGCCTTCGGTGTAAGGGATACTGAGGATATCATTGGGGCCGCCACCGGTGATCAACTGAGCACCATAGTCTGCAGGATTCTTGGCGACGGTGTAAGGGAGACGTCCAGAGGGGTTGAATGCACCGTACAGGACGTCGGTAATGGAGTTTCCGGCTTCTTGACCAGACAGTCCCGCCCAGAGAAGCTTCATCAACATGGATCAGTAAAAGTCTTGAACAAAAGGTACGGTGAGCTTACAGCAGTAACGTTAGGATGATCAATCCAGGGCTCGATGATGGCAGGTCCTACTGAGTTGGCTACGACGATGGTGTTGGCATTGTTATCAGCAACGGTCTTGATCAACGCGTCTGCATTCTGCCACAGGGTCAGATTCTTCCTGTCGCCTTCGTTGCCATCCACTGTGAGATACTGTTCCCCAGAATCCGCGTTGACAAACACAATCTGAAACGGCAGGGTGAGTACATATGCTATTGTGCTAGAAGAAAGATTGTAACATACAGCGACGTCTTGCCCTTGGACAGCCGACGCTGCACCAGGTAAGTTGAAATTGTCCAGATACCACGACACGAGCGAGCGATCTTGTCTCGCTCTGACCTGGATCGCACCCAATGGATCGATCAAATACGGGAACTGTGCAGTACCAGAGCCCCAGCCCATGGCGAGGATACCGTCGTCGCCATCGCGATCGGTGAACCCGTTGGGTCCGTGAAGGGCAGGGCCTGCGTCATTACCGACGAGGACGACGCTGCGCGGCTTCTTCAGAGGGAGAGCATTGTTGGTGTTCTTGAGAAGAACGGCACTTGCAACGCCGATATCGTGAACAATGGTGAAGTGATCTTCTTGTACGTCGACGTGCTTGTTGGTAGCGGGGTCCAGCATTTTGAAAGCATTAAAGTTGGCTGACAAGACACACCCGATATCAGCGTTGTACGTTTACTGGTAACAAAACGGCTTACTGTCAGGATAGTTCCTGTCTTGGCCAAGGTAATACCAAGCTGCGAGAACGCGGGTGGCCATATCGTCAACACGCGACTCGGGAATGGTACCATTGCGAACGTAAGCCGTGAGGTTTCCTCCAAAGTAGGAGTTTCCAGAATTGAACGAGATATCTCCGGGCATGGTCATCTGAAACAAACCATGTCAAGCAAGATATCACTGCGAAGAAGGCTCTCTTACATCTAGACCGGTCATCGCACTCTCGGTGGTGTGCTGTGCGCTCCAATCCGACATAATGTAGCCTTGGAAGCCAAACTCGCGCTTGAGGATGTCGTTCATCATCTTGTCGTTGTCGCATGCGAATGTATCGTTGATCAGATCTAAGCATTCACAGTCAGTTCACTTGGTCTACCGCCCCTCTGAAGGCATTATGCTCACTGTAACTGCACATGGCGCTTGCTACACCCGCTTGTACGCTACGCAAGAAAGGATGTGCGTAAATTTCATGCTGTGTGCGATCATCAACGTTGGAAGAAGACTGTGTTCGCTTGTGCTCTTGTTCGCTGCAGCCGTACATCAATATCAAGTCTTCTTCAAACACACATTTCCGAGACGTACTTGTTGATAAAATGCTTGGCGCAAGCTTGAACGCCAGACGACTGCATGCCGAGGATGGTCTCGTATGCAGCCTCACCGGTGAGGAATGGATCCGCACCAAAACCTTCCCAGTTACGTCCACCTTGCGCAATACGTCTAGGAGTGAAGGTGAGTCCCACATTCATCAAAACTACGAAGAGAATTCACCCCATATTCATCATAGGCCCAAGAGCAACGTGCACGCCTTTGCCTTTGTGCTCAGCACCCATAAACTCTCCGCGAATGCGCATCATTGTTCGATTGAAGCTAGTTTTAGTGGTCAGCCAGGCTCAGTGATATGAGTGAATAGACATACGTTGCACCTGTGTTGACGCCTGTCGGGAAGGCCGTTACGAAATCGGCATAGCGGACACCCAGAGGTGAATCCTATCGCGGCACATAATTAGCCAGAGAATACGATGTTAACCTCACTAGAAAATTCACCTCAAGGCAAAGACCTTGCCAGTCAGCGATAGAGGGTATATTGCCCACACAGAGACCTCCTTGCCACCCAACACCAGTGGTCGCGTTGACCTTTTGCTCCAGGGTCCAGCCAGAGATATGCAATTTGGCTTTCTTGTACGCCGTCTTCCACGCTTGTCCAAAGTCTGGTACCACTTTGCCTGCATCAGAGACATCCGGCGGGCTGGACGGGTCGGTTTCGGGAAATGTGCTGGGAATTGGGGTATCTGAAGGTACTGGGAACGGAGTGAATGATTCTGGGGTAATGGTGGGGAAAATAATTCCTAGATGAAGTCCAGAAGTAAGCTGTTTGTATTGTTTCGGTCCAAACAAGGGTTCAATCTGTCGACACGCGCGACTTGCGCGCGACAGATCACGTCGATCACGTGACCGTGTCGCGCGCCACAGAAAATGTCTAGACGCTCATAGCGCGCCCCGCCGACGGCCGAGCCAAAATTTGCCCAGATGAGCGACTTTAGTGGAAGATGCTCACCTGTTTCGGTACCAGCACCACTATTGAAGGTCGCAGACGACGCAGCTGACGAAGGAACAGTTGCCGAGGCCGATCCGGACGAAACCGATACGGAAGAACTCGCTGAAGAGAGCTGCGTAGAGGTGGAGGGTGTAGAGGAAGCGACTGGCCCCGATGAAGGTATGGTAGAGGTCGAGACGCTCGATGGCAACGAAGCCGAGCTGGAATTGGATGAGGGGATACTCGTGTGAGAAGAGAGCGTGCCAGAAGGAGAGGATGACGCGGAGACTGAGCTGGAGGAACCAAAGGTGGTAAAGCTCGTCGCGGTGACCGTCGCGGTAATGGAGGGGATTGAGAGGTCAGGATCGGCTTGCGGTGCTCCGCTGGCCACTGCAGCCAGCAGCAGCGAGCAGAGCGCAGACAGCGACGAGGACAGCTTCATCCTGGGTGACGAGGACTAGGAAGGAGTCGCTGGTCCACGAGGGGATGCAGCTGTGGTCGGAGGATGCTCGGATAAAGAGGGGGAGCTCTTTATACGGCACGGAGGACTCGTTCGCGAGAACTTGCAGCATGCATGACCCGAAAATGCAGTACAAGACACCCCGAAACCTGGCATCGGCAGTGGAGAATGTGGACCAAGTCCAATTGGAGAAGAAATAGCCTGGAGAATTTGGAGAAGAGCGTACAAGAAGCTGATGCGGTTGATGGCGACGCGCTGTTTGCAGGCGTATGACCGGTCATCCGGCTAGCTCGTCGTCACGTGGACTTGGCTCTCTCTCTTCCTCTCAATTCATGACGTTTTATTATAACTTTTGAGCATCTTTAGGTTTGTACAGTAACGGCACAGTTTATATATCTTGCATTCAGCTGTCTGAACTTTCATTCGACGACGGCGCTTGCTGGTGTGTTCAGGAAAACGCTGCTCGGTGAACAACAGAGGTGGGCGCGCTTTGCACACAACGCCGACGCTCGTACGATGACTTCATACATTAACAGCACAATTTGATCGGGTGCTTTCGTCCACACCGTTGCCCGTTCACCATTACGCAGCAAGCGTAACTCCATCCTTTTTGTGGCCCACTCTTCCTCCCCACAGTCGGTGTACGGTCCGTGCAGCTCATGCCTCATGGACGTCCTCTTCATCGAGACCAAAGAGCACGCCTTATGACCTGGCGAGTAAGATATGTTGGTCCCTGTGTTGCTTCTCGATGTGCGCACGAGGACGAAGAGCCTATCAGCTAGCCGCTCCTCCTTCCCAGGCTGCCGCCGGTTGCGCTCCGATCGAGACAGGATCACGCTGATCCTGTCTCAACTGACCATCCGGCGTAGGTTCACGATTTCTATCGACCTCTCACTCCTTTGGCCTATCTTCTACCTATTTCCGGATGCACATGGACACCTCTTCTCGATGCGAGCATGTGCTCAAGCGTACTGACTAGCATAACGACACGTTAGTGAATCCTTATGGGCGGGAAGACATTGACCCGCAAGGTGCGTACCTGGCATACCAGACAGACTGAACCAAATTGCCTTGCAGGAGCTTGAGTGTAGTGTGCATGCGGACGTTGGGAGTCATCCTACGTTCGTTCCACGATGGAAAGCGGAGGAAACAGCTGTATTTCCTATTCTACGTCGTCTCTTTATGTATATGCATGACACGCTGGACGCCGCTGTCAAGCGCAAAATGTCAATATCCACTACAGTGTTTCCAAGCTACCCACTCACTGTGTCCTCTCTTTCATCCGCGATTTCCCCGAGAGAAAGCTATCACACCTCGCAGGATGATCCCCATTTCCGTCCTTGACTCCCATAAGGGGAGGACGATACAAAAAATGCCGCTCATGCCGACCCAAATGCTGGCAAGACTTCGTGAGCAACACGATAATCTTTGGGAATACGATACACGTACATCGAGCATGCGACCCAAAACGTATAGAACGCTTTACTGAAAATGTAGTGAGAGAAGAACATCGGCAAGGGGACTGTGGAAGCACATCCTCATAAGTACGGGTTACCACGGCGAAAGAAACCACTACTCACCAATCAGTGCGACAATCAGGGTCAAGATCACAGAGTATACAGTTGCTTTCTTGAATATCTTCTGCAGGGTCTCTCGATCAACGGTGTCTTCGCCATCCTCTTCTGCTTCGACTTCGTGAACCGCAACCTTTTCGGCCTTATTCTTCTCGTCTTCGTTTGGGGTCGGTGCTTCAAGATCTCCGGAGACACTGGACACCGAGTCTTCCTCCTCGTATACCGCGATGGCACGGGTCTCTTTGAAGTCGTAGTCTGCAGGGCCTAAAAGCAGCCGAAGCTCAACCTCAGTCAAACAAATTACAATGCAATGGACGATACATACGAGCCAGTGAGACGGCCACAGTGATGACACCCGAGAAGAAGAGTCCCGTCAACCCGCTGCAGACTGCAGAATACGGCAACGCCAAATTGGTGATATTGATTTCGCCGTAGATCTTCAGACAGCCAATCATCCATGCGATCATACCGAGAACGGCTCCGACGATGCATCCCGAGAATACGCCTGCCCGAGTTAATTTTGACCACGTCACAGTGAGACCGATCGGGACGACGGCCGGGCTGAGAACCACACCTCTGCAAGGAGTTGTCAGAAAGAGCAAATTGAGCGAAGGAGCGTAAGACGGACTGGACGTAGAATAGCTAGAAATCACTGTTTTCAACTTCCAGCCGAAGAAGCGTAAGGTAAGGAAACGCACCCATCCGAGATCAATACTCGCTTTGTGCAGCTAGATATATGCTTAGTGAATGTAACTCAGTGATGAAAGACCAGGACGTACAATGGTGGCCCATGCACCCATCCAGACGGCCCAAAAGCAGATGAAGTAGTGTGATACGCGTACGATCTCGGCACCTGTCGCGTTTGGGCGGAAGTAGGTACGATAGAGGCTGAAGAACGGCTTGAGAAAGAGGTACTACTGTGATTGAGAGCAGCGCATACTCGTAAGAGCTGGACACCGAAGAGTCAGCGACGAGAAGGATCGGCAGATGAAACAGCCTCACAATAGACTAGACACCGCGATTAGCTCTGCGCTGGCTGCAGAAGTCACGGCCATGCTAACAAGGAAACAGTCGTGAGCATCTGACTCTCGAAAGATGAGGACCAGGAACTGACAACACCACCAACAATACTGCAACAGCACCTCCGCGGCCCATCAAGACAATAGCAGCTGCGGGCGCAGCCAAGCCGGCACTGGTCTGCGACGGCGACAGCGGATGTGGGAAGGTCGGAAATTTTGACTGTACAATATCCACCGTTAGATGAACGAGGCAAGCGTGACAAGTCGAGGACTGACATCGTTAAGGAGGGCCCGAGCTGCAAGACCTAGACAGGACGCAAAAGCCCACGGAACCGCGAACCAAGAAAGACCGCCGAGCATCTGCGAAGATGGTGAGCAATGAGGCACGGATGAAGGAAAAATTGCCGAACATAAGCTTTGGTTGTCGAGCGCGGAGCGCTTGCTATAGCCTGTGGCAGAAGATGAGGAATACGTCCGCGAAGGTGTGCGGAGAAAACGTACCCGCTGCCAGTAACCTAGCAACCGAGGAGGTCAAATTCATGACGACTGAGTCGGCGGATCGGAATGCTCACCTTGATCACAGAAGACGCCGGAGAATCCTACACGAATGTCAGCATACGAAGCTTGAGCATGACGCGCATTCTTCACCTGACAAGATCGTGGCCGCACCGAAGACAAGCCCTTGATTGGACTTCATGGTGACATAGCTCCCATTCTCGTTTCCAACCACAGGTGAGTCTATGCTCGCTTGAACTAACAAGTCGTATAGGCGGCCTATGCTCCCTGTTTCCGGAGAGGTACCACTATATCGAGTTCAATCTTCTGGAACGGCGTTGAGAGACGGGAGACTTACTAGGTACGCCCAAGGAACAAATAGATGACGATGAACAAGATGATGGTGTGCGCCCAGTCACAGATAAACGTCGCCCTGAGTCCACCAAAAATCACGTAGACGGCGATTCCGACTGGTAATAGGAAACAAGCAGCAATGATATCCATCCCTGTCAACGCGTTCACAGTGGCTGCCCCGCCCACTGCAGGAGAGCTCTGTAAGCAGAGTGGACGAATTCAAAGGTGAAGACTCACGAAGCAGCGATCCGCACACAATCAATATGCAGAGGAAGCCATAGAAGGTAAATAAAAGATGCGCTCCTGTGCCAAAACGTGCTTTCACAATCTGTTTCACACTAATGAGTGCATTGTACTGAGTCGTGTGACTGGGATCGAAACTGACTTCGAGAAACGTATGAGCACCATTCGCGTTCATCTTCACTTTCGCCGCTATGATGGCGAAGAATGCCAGTTGAATGGTTCCACCGACACCGTACCACCTAATTGAAAGCGAAGTCAGTCTGGATGGTATTCAAGCTAGATGGTCGCCACTCACCAAGGACCGCTTACTCCTGGTGAAAGTATCATGAAAATGTGGCCTCATACGAGCTTCTCAACGTACCGAATGTGTACGCCGCTGTACTCGATTGCAGGAGCGTCGCGCTCCATGTCCATGCACTGACTCTGGGGTGGAGGTATCAAAACGCGTACCAATACACTCAACCGCACCCGCCTCACATTCCGCAGCATACCAGTCCGGGCTACAAGGTTGTTCTAATCAGCTTTGCGTGACAGTGCCATAAAGAGCGGAGAACTCACTTTGACGCTTCGAGAGGCCGTCTAGCTCGACTTTCAATCAGATCCACTCCCAAAGCAAAAGCATACAGCGACTGACCGCGAACTCCTCGGACGAAGATGGCGAGAACCTGGAAAATTTGGCTTGCAATGTCGTCAACACCATCATCAGCGCCGCAAAAAAGAAGCCGACGCCTATGAAATCGCGGGTTAGAATATAAGAGCCTAGTGAGAGCGACGACGACTCACCGACGACTACTCCATATCCCACACTCTGCTCTGCGTCAAGTCAACATTCGAATCTTTTGAATCACAACTCATCTGTGAAGCTTACCCAAGACTGGCTTGAATACAGCCTCGTCAGACATGGTGCTGATGATGCGTATGGGTGAGACGGGGACAAAGGTTGGTCGTTCGATGCTGCAGCGACCCGTTCGACTTCATATAAGGCTCTTTTCTGCACGAATACTTTCATGTGAGAAACTTGCTCCAGAAAAAGCTCAGAAGCGGGCATACTCACCTAAATCATTACAGCCGCGAACACGCTGATAAGAGCCCCATCGCTCCAGTTCCACACACATACTTCTATCTGCGCGATAACAGCTCATGAAGGGAATGATGTCCAGGAACATTAGTCTGGAAACAGTTTATACGACTGTGATTGCACGGGAGAACCACGATAAGTACTTTGGTGAGTACGTTAAAGTATACACTGCTTGTAAAACGTCGACAGTTCAGGATCTCCCATCAAAAACTTCAATATGTATAGCATACCTCATAAACTATATTTGAAGGAAAGCTTCCAAGTGAGAGGAAGAGTGGCAAGAAAGTGTCCGGTATGGGTAGTGCTGGTCGCAATGTAGAAGAGCTCGAGAGGCTGTCGTGGCGTCGTAGTCGTCCGACTCGCGGTGGCTGCAGCGCTGAAGTGGCGGTGCAGTCCAATCTGGTGCAGTCGCTGGCCGATAACCGGACCGGCCTGCCGGAGTGGTCCACAGACCAAAGACCAAAGACAGAGTTCCGACAAAGTCGGAGCAGATAAACACAATGATATTCATAGTCGGTAGGTGATATGAGTTGTATGTAAATGACATGCAGTTGGGTTCCGAGACCTTAGTCAATTTGCAGGTACATTGACAGCAGCGTTCCCGGTGTCAAGGCTGCTCAACCAGAGCAGCCGCTTTTTCCGAGCGGGGACACACTTCACAGCGGAATGGTTTAGGACGACTGTAGGCAGATGAACGTAAGGTCGTAACCGAACGAAGCCTGACTTTGAAGACAAGGTTACCTGGCCATTCCGTTCTCGAATTCAAGCGCTGGGGAGATCTCTCTCCCTTGCTTATCCTTTATCTTGCCAATCTTCATGGTGGCTACGAGATTGGATATCACCATAAACAGGCTGGACTCCGCAAAGCTTTTGCCTGGACACATTCTGACTGACGGTGAGCACACAAACCGAGCAGCTTCAGTTGACGAAATTATCAGAGCAGGGTTGAGCCCAAGGCTGAATAAATCCAGACCGCCAGCCGCCCGAAGGGGCGCTTGAGCTCCGAGAGAGACTCAAAATAATGGCGATGACGGGAATGGAACCCGAGCCCGCCGGCAGTAATTCTAATGGGCTAACCTCTAGACTAAGAGGCCAATTGAAAGGCAGGTCTTTTCACTCAATATCAATCAGTTTCTCTCCTACACCTCTATTAACAGTTCTGGACTTAGAACTTTTCACCCACTCCCTCCGAATAATTCACTCCTCCCCAGGCCACCTGGATTATTTGCCCGTTGAATTATTCAGTACTCAACAGGGTGTATGGGCAACCCGAAATTTTGAGGGCCCCACCAAGGACGGTGGGGCTCGGATTTCTCCGGGAGCCACTTTTGGCGCTTGCGCACTTCCTCGATCGCGTCGTTCTTCTCGTCGCGTCGTCTCTCCCTTACTACTTGACTTACATCCACACATACATCAGCCTACTATCAAATCATGAGCTTCCCCATACACGACGCCGTCGACTACATGCTTGCTACTAAGTCTGCCCAACGCGAATATCACGAGCAGCAAGCGCGTGCCTCGGCCTCAAGCCATCATCTGGTACCTCAGCAGCCGACTCTCATTCACCACCGTAACGGACAGCACCCACCTGCCATTCCAGCTGCCTACCCACACCCTCCCTCTGCCACGAACGTCTCAGCACAGTCGGACCAACATGCTTCCATGTCCCAGCCAACTGGCGTTACTGGCCAGTACCCAGGCTCGCCCCAGCTACCTCCACCGGCGCCCGTACCACCACCGCAGCCTGCGCAGCGTCACCAGGTCGTCGAACAACCGGCTCAGCCCTCACCGTCGTCCTCCCAGCGGCGAGCGGTGACGCCAGATCTGGGTTGCTCTCGACCCGTCGTTCCTGCTGCCCGTGGGCGCGCAAAGGTCCTTCGGCCTCGAGACTACTACCATATGGCGCGACTGGCGGCAACATACGACCCTTGGGGAGCGGGACACGGTCACAAGATGAAGACGTGGGACGCGTTGTTGAAGGAGCTCAAGCGGATTGGCTGCTGCGGGGAGATATCGACCCATACTTTACTGATGAACAAGGTCAACATGATGGTTGACCACCACGACAAGGTGAGTACACGTTCTTCATACTCACGCTGATAGAATTGCTACTTACATCTGTTCATCTTGTAGGGTGATCTTCCTAGCACCAACAAGGATATTGCGGACGCACTCGATGCTCCCGAAGGCCATCTCTTTGCCGCGCAACTGGATCGGGCTTTGCACTGCAAGGAGCAAGCTGAGGAGAAGGCTCGGGATAAGGATGTGCAGTCACAGAAGGTATGTATGCTTTCCACTCTGCTGTGTGCGATGTTGTATGTTGAGATTTACTTCTACAGAAATCCGAAGAGAACGAGACCGGTGGGTACACGTTGCGGGAGGGATCTTTGCAATCCCAGACCAACCCCGATGAAATACAAGCCTCGACTTCATCTACCAGTGCCGACGGCTCGGCTGCGGACGATGCAGAAGAAGATGGATCACCCCCGCGGAAGCGGCGTCGCACTATTGACCACGATATGAAGGTTCTCTTGGAGAAGAACTTAGACCATAGCCAGGATGTTGCGGAGCGCGACGACGTGTTCCAAAGTCAGGTTCTGGAGCATTTGAAGGAAGGAAATCGTCTGACGAAGGAGGCCAATGATCTCTATGCGGAGAAGCAGGATGCTCTCCTCGACATACTTCGTAAGGCGTACTCTTAATTCAAGTCACACATCTGCATCATGTATTATTATCAACCAATGTATGTCGTATCAACCTGTAATGCGGTGTATCCTTTGTACATATGAATAATTATATACATGGCAAGGAGACTATTAGTCGTGGAAGTACTGTTCGAGTTCGGGAGGAAGACAATTAAAGAAAAGTGATGTAGCGTTTGGGCGAAGGCAGTCCATAGCATTAGTGAGAAGTACACCGATCCGATAATAGCGACCAATGGGAGACGAGAAGGTCTTGAGTTTCCAGAATGCGTTTAGAAATGCCCATTGCTGAACAACATCTCCGAATGTATGCTCCACTGCCATTCTGGCCCTCGACATCTGTATGTTCCACGCCACCTGCGCCTGAGGCCGCTCATCGAGACCCGAGAAGGGGCACACCATGTAGTCTGTACATCCATACGCAGCATCACCGTAAATGTAGAAACGACGCTCGTGTTCTGGGCAGTCATCGTCTACATCCGGAACAACCGCGTGCGTAGTGAGTTTCTCGGGAAGGCCGCTGGCCGAAAGAAGGAAATTATCGTTTCGGCGACCCTCCTGAGGCCCGTAAAGATGCCCAACGAGGCCATTAGGCAGTGCGAGAGCCTGATACTTGAGCGCGTGAAACTTCTTATGCCCGTTGTAGCCCTGACGTTGATACCACGTCGGACGACAGTTTCGTCGGATTGTGTCATCGATGAATGCGAAGACAAGCTTCAACGGGCACCCAGAAGCATGAACAGCGGCGGCGTACTCGCAAAGACGAGTGGGATGGAGGAGGTGGTCGTGATCGAAGTCGAGGAGATGTGACCACCGGTTGTCAAGATAGACAACCAGCTCGTTGATCGCGCGTGAAATGGTGCCTTGTGTGCGGTTGTATGCCTTGACAAGATCGTATATATCGCCGGCTGATTTGAAGCGTGCACACAAAAGGCACAAGGCTTCGAGAGCGGATAAGCGGGACCGGTCGGAGACAATGAATGGGTGGGGTATGTCAAGGACCTTTACGAGACGGAGGAGTTCATTTCTCGTGAAACTGGTGATTCTATGATCAGCTGGGCCTCAAAGCGAGTTGGCAATGCAGATGTGACTGACCGGAAGTGGTAGAGACACTCCAGGTCATCAAGACCAAGTAACCACTGCCTGGTGATGGTTTGACCACCTTGGTGAGGACGAGCTCTCGCCCGCCGTTGCTTGATTGTTGTGGCCCAGAAGCTAACAGGCACTGGATGATGATGCGTGCTTGAAGCAGTAGTAGCTGCGAGAGCTGTCGAAATGAGTGGAGGTCGCGGTGGTGGCTGTGTGAACGAGGAAAGGACTGAGAGAAGTTTGCGTTTTCGCGGCGTCTGAGTAACGGTCATGCATAAAGTATGTGTGCGATGTTTGAGAAAGAGATGTTTTGTGAAGGTTGTGTAGGTACAGATGCATATGTTGTGTCGTTGAGAGACTACTGTCAGCGTGCACCGACGCGACGAGGCGCTTAGCGACGATGCCGCAGGCTGCCGACGTGGATGGTGGAGCATCAATTATTGTGGCGCGGGCCAAAATTCTCGGTTGCCCATACACCCTAACGCTCTCCCAATTATTCTATCGTGTATGTCCTCGTCGCCGGCGCTTTTTGCCATCACAATCTTTTTCGCCATCGATACCGCTCGCCGACGTCTCCCCATCACCAGTCTCGTCCGTCCCATCAACGACGCCGATTGTTCGCATGCCCCATCGCGCGCTCGATCCCGATTCTCCCGACACCGCTCCCTCGCGCCTCCCCGCCCTCCCGATCTCGCCCTCGGCTATCTCCTTGACCTCTGGCGCGTACAGCGGCGAGGGACTCACATATCGTGCAGATCGAATGGGGAAGGGGCGGGCCCCGACGGACATCACACGATGGCGGGAAAGCGCGGCCGAGCAGCGTCGGGGGCGGTGGGGAGGAGAGCGCGAAGGACGGCTCGGCTTTGATGATGGTAGTGATGGGGGATGACATTGATGAATCATATTGATAGCGAAAACGCTGGTGATGAAAAAAAGCGCCAGCGTCCTCGTGCTGAGTGCGAATTACTTACGATTCGTTACGAATAATCCGAAGTGTGAATAATTTGGTCAGACCGTCGAGTAAATAATTCAGACACTGAGACCGAAAAGTTCCAAGTCCAGAGCTGTTAATAGAGGTGTAGGAGAGAAGTTGATTGATATTGAGTGAAAAGGCCTGCCTTTCAATCGGCCTCTTAGTCTAGAGGTTAGCCCATTAGAATTACTGCCGGCGGGCTCGGGTTCGATTCCCGTCATCGCCATTATTTTGAGTCTCTCTCGGAGCTCAAGCGCCCCTTCGGGCGGCTGGCGGTCTGGATTTATTCAGCCTTGGGCTCAACCCTGCTCTGATAATTCCACCACTTGAAGCTATTGATTCGAGGGTAGGTTGTGTGATGATAGTCTGCGAACTATTCAGATGGCGCGTGGAATGGGGATTGAAGCCTGAAGTTGGGAGCGTACCCTGAACTTTTCCTCCACTTCCAACTCTACGTCACTCTTTCTGATGTACTCAGCTCAACACACTGGACGAAAAGCATTGTGTCCTTCATCGTAGCAAAGCACGCGAGAGTGCACGGCCATCGAAGTGAGATTCCAAAGGGCGTTGGTGGCCAGCATGACTTCAAGGATTCAACAGCTCCGAAGAGAGCATTCATTTGGAACCAATCGAAGACCGGCGTAGGAATAGGGTAGAGCTGAAGGAAGGCAAGAGGAAGGGGATTCGCGATGAGGTTTGAATGAGGTGGTGAAGGTGAAGATGAGAGTCCAGGAATCGCAATCGCCAGATGCTGTTTCGGAGTATGCCGGCCACCCACTGGGAAAGCGGGATAGGGTCCAAGGGACACACACGTACGATCCGTGCACTCAGGAACTGTACCGTCGAGAATCGAGAAGCCATCGGTGGAGGATCCGTGTATCGTTATGGCAGAATACATGAATGGACGCATCGTGCTTATTACAGTGACCTTGAGCATAGTGGCCAAAACGACCCTCGATGCTTTCGGGAAAAGGTCTGTCAGACCGAGAACTCCCTAAACGTAGATTTGGGGTTGTATGCCATCGCACCCTCGATACGTTCCCTTTTGAGGATCTTGGGATTGGTAGTGTGTGTGCTGAGAGGGCTCTACAGCCGCTCAAAGTCGCGAAAGCCCAACACGTCTCTTTGAGCAGAGTCTGGTGTAACATCCGCTGGAGTCGTATGGTCGAAGTCGCTGTTATGTGCGTAACCACATACGGTGCTGTGCGCCGCTTGATAAATCCGAGTCTACGGCATGCGCGATTGTCAAAATGAATTGGCCCCACTGATGTCAATACCAATCACGTTAGCCCGAACTGCATGGCGACCTCGAAGGCACATATGGAGAGTTTAGATTTCCAAAAGTTGCAGACGCGACGGCGAGAAGGTGGCGATCAAACGCCTTTGGCATCGCAATGCAGTGACACCGCCATGACGGTGAAAGGAAAGAGTCGGGGGTGGCAAAAGACGAGTGTCAAACCGTGTTTCAAAAGCGGTTCCGCGACGGCGAGCTCTGACCTGCTCCTAACTGCCCGTCTAGAGGGCGATGCGTGAGCAAGCCCGTGCGGAGGATAACCCAACCTGTCCATCAACCACATTCTCTGTCTGCACCCCGCCGTGCACATACCCCCCGACGCCCCCCTCCCACTCGAAGCAGCTGGACGATACCATAGACGACGATGAAGCGAGCTCGGTCGATGCTCTCGCGCTCGCGGTCGCCGCGGCAGGAACGAGCTGCGCTGCCGGGGGCGCCGAAAGAGGAAGGGTTACGTAACGGGTGGTCGCGGGGGAGCGGCTCTGGGGCAAGTGCGAGTCTCGACATCCCCTCCTCCCGACGCAGCTTCACAGCGAGCACACCCCCGCGCACAGCGAGCACGAGCACCTCCTTCAGCGCCGCCCTCACCCCCGCCTCCGCCCCCGCCGTCATCCCCGTCTCTCTCCCGCCACCCTCCTCCTTCTCCGCCGCCATGAGCGACGAGGGGTACCCGACTTCCAACTGGGACCACACAGACTCCGACACCCTCGCCTCCTCCGCCAACACCCACCACCGCAGCAACCACAACAACGCGAAGCACATCCCATCACAGCAGCCGCCCTACCACCGCTCCGTCGACTCGCTCGACATCCCCGCCCACAACACACCCCTCTCCCCGACCAAATCCCCGTCACCCGGAGGCCGCTCCAGCGCAGAGTCGCCCACCCGCAATGGCGCTAGTTCCAAGTGGCGGGACAGCACCGCGACTCCCGGAGGAAAAGATCATGCCCCTGCAGAAGACAGCGTCGTGGAAGCCAGCTTTGACGAGAACGTTTTACGAGCGTTATGTGATTTGGATGTGCGTTGTTCCGATCCCTCTTCTGTCGATCCCAACTGATAAATGTTCCGTCTGGTGGTATTGTAGTGCGGAGTACCTCTCCTCCTGGATCGTATCAAACAAAGCATGGTATCATGTAGGGTGCGTCTGTGTATTCCAAATATCACCTGCCCGCTTACCCACTCCATAACACCCGTGCAGGAGGCATCCATATTCTTCAAACAACGATCCAAGCTGGAAGAGGACTACGGACGGAACCTGCAGAAGCTCTGCAAAACAACAGCAGAGACGTATGCCATGAACGACGGCAAGGCTGGGTAAGTCATGGGCTGACGTTAAGATCTCGGGCTACCGCTGAACGACTTTTAAAATAGCTCCTTCGTCACTGCATGGCAGTCATCACTGAAAACGCATGAGGCCGTTGCGGACAGCCGGGTCCGATTTGCACAGCGGCTAGGCGAGATGAGCGAGGAGCTGTCGACGCTCTCGAAAGAAGTGGAGAAGAATCGGAAGCAGGTGCGTTGTTCCGTGGTCGTGATGTCCCCCCTCATCACTGAGATGATCTTTGATTGTAGACGAAGGAGTTGGCAAGTCGATACGAGCGTGCCCTATCAGAATCAGAGACGTCCACGGAGAAGTGCAAGAATAGGTTTGACCTCACAGCCCAGGAGTTGGAACGGTTGTTGCTCCAGAGGGAAGGAGAGTCCGTACGAGACACTGCCGTGCAGGCGCGGTCGCCAGGAGGGGTTGGAGGAAAACGAGCTATCGGGAAGGCGGTCGCGAAAGGTGGGATGTTGTTGAAGGGAAAGAATCCAGGCAATGTGCGTGCTCGCGGTCCCCATCTTATCTGCTACTCCACTTATTGTTTTGCGTTTTTGTTGACGTAGCTGGAGCGACAAGCGGAAGAGATCAAAGCTCGGATGTCGACTGCCTCTGATGCATACCGGAAAGCCGTCACCGATACGCAGGCGATTCGTCAAGAGTACTTCAATTTCCAGCTACCGCGGATTTTACGGGTACGCGTGACGTCATGTGTAATAACGTATACCAGGCGTTTCTGACACTTTTTTTCTTTCGGGTCGGGTTCTGTCCGAATAGTCGCTCAAGGAATGTGCGGACGAAATCGACCTGGGAACACAGTATCACCTCACGCGTTACGCATTCCTGTACGAGAATGCGATCCTCAGCGACGGAGGGACGTTGGCGCCTATTAGTGATGGTGAGTAGCTTGGAGCGCACCGTTTGCGTGTCTATCAGTCGCTGAGCTTGCCCATGTTCTTGTGTAGAACCTGGTCTCAAAGCTATTTTTGAGTCCGTCGACAATCGTTCTGATTTCAAGACCTACATGCAGAACTACGCATACGCTCATGTCGGTCCGAAAGGCCCAAGACGAGAAGGGCCGCCAGAAGAAGGCTTCGTACGTCCCGTCTTCTTGAAAGTTGACGTAACTTCTCTGTCCTTACGTGCCTTTTCACGAATGTGCTTAGCTTCCTCCCATCATGGCACTGACTCGACCGCAAGGCCAAGGCAGCTCACCGTCTGCGTCAAGTGCACAAGTACCGCCACCGGACAAGGGGCGAACGACTTTCGGCGTCGATCTTGCGGAACAGATGTACCGCGACGATGTGGACGTCCCACCGATCATGGTCAAGTGCTGCGAGGCCATTGAGAAGTACGGAATCGACTCCCAGGGCATCTACCGTATTGGAGGGACCATGAGCAAGGTGAACAAGCTGAAGGAGCGGCTAGATAAAGGTATGTCCTCTGCGTTTTCCGTGCTGAGAGTCTTGAGGATCAGCTGTTGATGCATCGTGGTGGTTTTTCCTGCACCTTAGACTTGGATTCGGTGAATTTGGATGCGGACGAGTGGTCGTCTGATATTAGCAACGTGACGAGCGTGTTGAAGATGTGGTTGCGAGATCTCCCCGACCCGTTGTTTACGCGCGAGCTGCATCAAGGATTCCTGGACGCAGCACGTATGTTTTCTTCCTTGGGGTTCCTCCGTCATTTATCTGACGATCCTCTTAAATCTAGGCATGGACAACGACCGCATGCGGCACATCAAGATGCACGAACGGGTGAACGACCTCCCCGATCCCAACTACGCGACGCTCAAATATTTCATGGGCCACTTACACAACATCGTCCAACACGAGGCGCAGAACTCGATGTCGATGCAGAATCTCGCAATCGTGTTCGGTCCGACGCTCTTCGGCCAGTCACCAGCGGGCATGAACGGACTGGCAAACGGCATGAGCGAGGCACCGCTGCAGAATAAGGTACGCACTTTCGGAGATTTAGGTCGATATGTACGATGACCAATGCTGATGTGCGTTCTGTGCGCCCTGTTGCGTCATCGTCGTCTTTTTTCATTGTAGGCTGTCGAGACTATCCTGGAACATTACACCGATATATTCATAGAGGAGGCGGAGGATTAGTCGTCCGTTCCGCTTTCTGGATCCGACCCGTCCTTCACCACCCTCGTTCACAATCGCCCGCGGTACTCCTACTACACCCACATCACCACAGCCTACCCTGTTCACCGCACACACCAGATACCCCCTTATCCGCCGTCTACTATAAAGCACTATACCTTTACAGCTGCATCTGCGTAGTGCCTTACCCGCCGTCCACCTACCCCCCGGACTCCCCACCTTCGAAATTCCCGTTTCACTCTTAGTCTCTCATGGAATGGATCTTGTGTCGCGCTGGACGCACCAAGCTGGACGGTTGTTTCGTATGATACTGCCACGGACCACACATCCTACCTACCCTTTCTCGGATTCGGAGAGCGTGTTTGTTTGTTTTCTCTATTGCAGAGTAGTTAGTTACATAGTACTTGGTGCCTCCCCTTCTACCCGCTCCTCCTCCAGTCTCCTGAGCAACCCGTCTCCCGTTCCTACACACTCTGTTGTCTCTTCATCATGCCATTTCGTATTATCTTATTCGGTCAATCATTATGTATGGTCTTTCTTTCTCCTCCATCTCCTCTCACACACCACCACACCCACGCCATCTGTCAGACTGGCCAGCTTTTCCGGCATTGTGCATTTGCAAATGAGTTTGGATGTCCCGTGAACCTTACACTAATGGCTGTCTGTTGTCTATTGGTAATAGTATAATGAACGGAATGAAAGGAAGTGAGGTGTTGGCCTGGTTGTAAATTTGTACCCGTAATGGGATATCGTTCTCGAGCTCTTGAGGTCAACGATAACTGCGCCTGGACCCACAATCTGCCTCGGAGGGGAACGATGCAGAATTCAGATACTCGGGTTAGCCTTCCACACGGAAGTAAGGAAGAAACTTTTCCATCACAGCTTCACGACGTAGACGTCCACAAATATACACTTCTGGGCCTGATAGCCATTTCTCAAGTCCGCGTCATGTCGTTGACTCTAGCCTCCCTCGGAGACAGAAGAACCCATCCTCGCCCTCGTACGTTCCGTCTACTGCTTCCGTTCCTGGGGTCAAGACGCTACATCACCGACGTCAAGAGCCCAGAGCCCTTCTACTGATGCTTCCCTTCTCAGCTTGAGACGAACCCAAACTGTGGGCTGCGTCTCAAAGACCTAGAACCAACGTCTTCAACGACGTCGATGTCGGACGAGTGACGTAGCAGATGGCGAGACCAAGAAGCACGTACGGAAGCTCCAGACAACCCCGAGTTCTGACATTGCGGAACAACAGTGGGGATTCTGTCGTGCCGTCGGTGCCCTTCTTCTTATGAGGACGCGCTGAACAGCTCAAATCCTCACCCCAGGCCCTGGATCATGGTTGCCGCGGAACGCTGAAGTCGTCAGAGAAAAGAGAGTCTAGCCTCGACACCTGGAATTCCGGAAGGTGTAGTCAAAAAGAGATTTCAAACATAGATCGTATAATACAGTCAAATAAGGTGTCCTAGGATGCTATGTTTAGCGTGTGTCGAACAAGAAATGGCTGGAAGTAGACAACTCACATATTTAGTAGTCCGCCCGTTGCACCTACCAACGATAAAAGCAAGATGCGAGGTCAACGTCGTCTTGATCAAGTGTGCTGAACAGAAGACACACCATAAGGATAAACACAACCCACAATCTACACCGATCTTAGTTCTCTCCCGCTCCACATATCCAGCGTTCATCTGCTCGGCGGAGGAGAAGCAGATGAAGAAGGCAGAGGGACCCAGCGCGCGTCGCGGGACAAGACCCACTCGATCTTGGATGGAAAGACGATGTGACGCAGCGACGGGCATCCTCTAGCCCAGGTGGTACAGAGCTGGGCCTCTTCCGAAGCATTACCAGGCCCTATACTGTCGATGTTCGTCGGCGAAAGGTCGAGTTGGTGAAGTTCCGGGAACGCCCCGAGGACGGAGGTGAGCCCTGCGAGAATGCTCTGGTGGTTTTATGTCGGTGCGGGCGTGTGAATGGGTGGGAGATTAGGTGAGATGGGAGATGTCATTGGCGAGATGGTGAAGGATGTGTGGGTGATGCGATAGGGCGTAGAGAGGGGATGTTCGTTTGCCGTTGTCGTAAAAAGAGGGAGGTAGAGGGCGTACAGAAGGTTGATGGAGGAAGCCGGTATTTGTGCGTACGAGGAGACGAGAATCATCATGAGTGAGCTGCGGCTGGAAAGAAGCAAAGCACTCACGATTCCAGAGAGAGCGTGGTGCAGCGTGTGGCGGAGGGCAAGCTTGAGTTTGAGACACTCCACACCGATTAAATGCCGCGATATATCCCTCAGCAAGATCGGCGTGACCGACATCGAGCTCAGGTCGAGCCAGCTGATCTTTGCACTCGAGCACGCAATGCGCGCGAGGTCGCGATCTGTGACGAACTCGTGTCCGACGAGGCTGAGGAACTGGACGGGGCGGCCTGGGAGCACGGACGCAGCGGTAGGTGCGGATCCACGAAAGGTGGAAAGGAGTGGGAGGTCGGTGGGCTCAAGCTTGAGTGCTTCGTAACAGTCGGCGAGGCGGAGGTGTTGAATGGATGGAGTGGCATTGAGAAACCACTCTATGGGAGGTGTGGGAGAGGGATGGAATTTGGGTGACAGCGTTCCTCTGCCTACGCCGCTCAAAGCAAAGAGACGGAGGTAAGGAAAGTGGCACTCGTTAAGAATGCCTCTGGAGCCAATGGTCCCGCCCGACAATCCGAGAGCTAAGTCGAGGGATTCAAGCTGATAGAGTGTCCGTAGTACTCTGTTCAGCTGGTCGAGTACGGGCTCTATGTATGGCATGTACTGTTCTCGAGGCACGGAATCAGTTTGCCATCGGATACTGATCCTCCGCACACCCTCTTGCAAGTGGGGTCGCTGTAAGAGTGTTTGACAACAGCAGAAAGTGAGGCGAGGAAGAGGAGATGTATGCGGGATGGTTTCGAGAAGGGAAATGTTGGTATACAGTATCCGCTCCGCAACCAGGTGGAATCTGTGTGATACACGTAGAACGTCTGCAAGAACACTTGGTTGGAGATTGTTGAAGATCGCGGTGAGCGTTTCGTTCGGGATGAGGTTCGTCATGGATGACTCGGCGGGGAATGTGAGCTCGGAGGCCCGTTGCTCGTGTTGTTAAGCGAAGTTGGGTCAAAGAGATGGCCAAAGGGAGCCAGCGGTCATTCACGAGGTGAGTGAAGACACGTCTGGTTCATGTAAGACCTGTCTGTCTGGCGAAAAAAATGGGTGAGAGTAAGTAGGGTATCAGGGAGGATCTAGAGGCGATCGGAAAGACGATATCGCACCGGGAGCTAGACATTGAACGACGGAACAATCGCGGGGTATTGGTGACGAAATGTCGTTCCCAAGGCAAGGCTAGTATGTAAATCGGCATGAGGGAGATGAATTGGCAAGTATGGAAAACGCAGAAGAATCACCGTCCACTTTGCCGTGCGTCAATCTGACCGTTCACATCGAGCTGAACATGCCAGGGAAACCGGAAGCCCGGATGTGAGCAAAGGGGTTCAGTTTCTCATCCCACTTGGCTACTTCGCTCAGAGGGATCCGCAGGATGCAAGATCGACAGAAAACCAACGAGCAACAGCAACCAGGCGGAACAGTCAAAGAATGTCCACAGAGCCGGATAGTGGTCGTCGACAGCAAGATCTGATTCACCCCTGGGCCGCCCAGCAGCAATCACGCGCAGGTACGTGGAGAGAATCGAGTGATTGGATTAGAGGTCTAGAGTTACAAGTAAATAAGAATACACCGAGAAATCCCCGAGACTAATAAACAGCACAGCGGCGAAGAGAAAGATACAAAGAAAGCATCTATGCTCCGAAGCCGTAGAGGGTACGTCCTGACCGCTTCAACGCGTACACAACATCCAGTGCCGTGACGGTCTTCCGCTTCGCGTGCTCGGTGTAAGTAACCGAATCACGAATAACCTAGTCAATCTCCGTGTCAATCACAGGCCATAGTCCAATTGAATACGGTACTCACGTTCTCCAAGAAGATCTTGAGAACACCGCGGGTCTCCTCATAGATAAGACCGGAAATACGCTTCACACCACCACGACGGGCGAGACGACGGATAGCGGGTTTGGTGATACCTGAGAGAGAAGGCCACACGCAGTCAGAGGTGTGTCCGGAGCCGACGCAGAGGTCTAAAACGCGTGAGACACTCACCCTGAATGTTGTCACGAAGAATCTTCCTGTGACGCTTAGCACCACCTTTTCCGAGACCCTAAGACACACGAAGAACAAATGAATGAGCATCGGAGTACGCTGCCCAACACGATGCTTGTGCTCACCTTGCCACCTTTTCCACGGCCAGACATTGTTGATATTGAGATGAGAGTGGTTTGAGAATCAGTTCGAATTGTTTGGGCTGCAGAGGCAGACGGGAGTGGCGGCGACGAGGAGAGTGAGAGTGGGGGTGGCAGCAGCGCCGGGCGCGCCCTTATATAGGCCCGCGGGCCCCTGACTCGCGTCTCGCTTACGCGGTCACGTGTAACTTTGTTTAACGCGATTCAACGCGTCTCGCACGTGATGCAGACGCGTCGTGGCACGCGTCAAGCGCCGGGCCCTATATAAAGGTGGCCGCCGCTTGTCGCTGCTTTCCCTCCATCCGCTTGCCCACCACCACACCGCATCCTTGCCTTACATCGACTTTTCTCGCCTCTACATCTTCCGCAATGGCCCGCACCAAGCAAACTGCTCGCAAGTCCACTGGTGGTGAGTAGCACTTCAACAGTTTTCTGAAGTCTTTCGCTCATTGGCACTTCGACTTCAGGTAAAGCACCCCGTAAGCAGCTCGCTGCCAAGTCTGCCGCTCGTAAGACCGCTGCCGTGAGTACTCCTTCGATTCTTTCAGAGCTCGGTTGTCTCATTGGTCTTCTTTCAGGCCGCTACTGGTGGTGTCAAGAAGCCTCATCGCTTCAGGCCCGGTACCGTCGCTCTCCGTGAGATTCGTCGCTACCAGAAGTCCACGGAGCTCCTCATCCGCAAGCTCCCCTTCCAACGTCTCGTTCGTGAAATTGCTCAGGATTTCAAGGTACGCTCTATGTGTTTATCACTCTTAATCTTGAGCTAACTTCTTCACCACAGACTGATCTCCGCTTCCAATCTTCGGCTGTCATGGCTCTCCAAGAAGCTGCTGAGGCATACCTTGTCTCTCTCTTTGAGGACACCAATCTCGCCGCCATTCACGCCAAGCGTGTTACTATCCAGCCAAAAGATCTCGCACTCGCTCGCCGTCTCCGCGGAGAACGGTCATGATTGCGCTCTCCTCATGGATCTTGTATTTGTTGTGATTACTTCGATGGTCCGGAGTCCGGAGACCATCTGACTCTACTATCCGGGCACTTGTCGATATTCTTTTTCCCTCCATGTATCTTGACTGTACTATCGTTATTAGCATTTCATTCCTATCATACGGGTTTCTCTACTATAAGTGCTACTGCGTGAGCCATGAGCCGGACTTCAAGCTTCATATTGCGAACATGTGCTTTGTTCCCGCTGGCTGTTTGACTTGGCCAAGCGGGCTCTGGTCGCCGACGCGAAGCGCGCAGCCGGCGGGGAAAGGGCGGGTGCCGAGTCGCGTAAGAGGTGAATGAGGGCGCCAACGCCAAAACGCAGTCTAAACACGTCTCCTCGTAGCGTCAGGATGCCACGTCTGTCTCGTCCTCTTCTCTGCTCCTCACCCCAATCCATTCCCAAAAATCACCTCCAGAGCAACGTATGGCGGCTAGGGACTCGGATGGCACGCAAGGAGGTGAGTCTCAAAGCGATCAGCACTGTCCCTGTGTATCGCTACTGACGCGAAGAGGTCCGCAGGATTGACCGTACCCGCAACAAGAACGCGAAAGCGTGGTCTCACTGTGTCCGCACCACATCCAGACGACCTGAAGAAGGCAAAAGTCGAACCTCCTCCACTTCCGCTTCTCGGCAAACCCGTCTCACTGGCAACCACTAGTCAACCCGTCGACGCTGTTCCTCCCGAGTCTACCCCTCAGACGGCCCTCAAGACCAAGCCCGTCGTTGCTGTGGCTGAGCCTGCCAGCGAAGCTCAAGAAGAAGAAAGTTCCGCGCCATTGACGACAAAGGAAGAATTGGAAGCGGAACGGACGTATTGGGCTGAAGCACGGAAAGAGAGGATATTCCGGCTACCGGGTGACGGACCTCATACGTTCTTCGTCTTCTGCGAGGCCATCAACGGTATCTTTCACGGAGTGGAAGATGACGTCCAATATTTCGTTCAAAAATCTACTATGATGGACGTTATGGCCAAGACAGAAGAGATGGATGAGGACGAAGAAGAAGAGGCTCGTGAACTTACGTCCGAAATTATGGACCAGGGCGGATTTTGGGAGCCCGTCATAAATGAAGACGACGCGAAGACGGAAGAAGCGAAAGCACTCCAAAAGGTCCTGTCCGACGTGAAGTCAACAGGATATGCCGATTGGTACGAGGTCACGGTGCAGAAGGCAAAACCTGCGAAGGGCGTGCCGGCTTTGGAGATCAAAAAATGGCGGATGAGGTTGAATTGGTACAAGGTCGCGGAGGACCAGCAATGTTCTTGGTGGATCACGGGGGTAGCTCTGCCGGACGAGGAGTCATCTGAAGCGGCCTTGATCATCTCGGAGAACGTACCCCCTTACTACGCGTGAACTTGTCTAGTTCATCCCCTCTGTTTCCTATACATCGTTCTCATTTCATCTCATACGACTTGGCCAATCCTCGCGCTGACGATTCGACCTCTAGAGTGTAAATCTCGCGCAATGGCGTATCCAGGTCACCTGAAGGGAAGCTGGACTGCGTTCGTCAAACGTGCGGTATTTGTGATGCCAGCACGCGCGTCGCGAGGTCACTCATGCTGAGCCTAAAGATGGATGTGACCGTCAGCTCACCAACTCGTTTTTAAGGATTTCCAGCGTCCGAAGGCTGCCTCGACCCTCTCAGCTCCCTTCCGATCAAGGTTCCTCTCCCGCAGCCTGCTGTGACTTACGAGTGAGATACTCTTGCTTGCCTCACTGCGTCTGATACTCGAGAGCGTGGAAGTACGCACTGCCATCGTAGTTCCTTTACGTTCAGAAAGTACGTCTGCTGCATTTCTCATAATTGCGTGTTGCGTTTGATTCAAGCCTTCGTCAGATTCCGCTGGGTCGGTTCCGTTGCTGCCCATGCTCATACACACCGATATGTAAAAAAACAGTCGGTCCTCTTCCGGTGGTAGCATCTAAGCCTTCAGGCTCTTTGAATGCACCATCTACATTGGCAGTTCCGTCCATTCGGTCTCATGAAGCCTACGGACATCACTCTCTTTGGTGACAAAGTCGACACTGCGGCGACGCCTTACGTCCAGAGAGCGCCGATAGCAAGTAAAAGCTTTGTCGGAAAACTAGGAAAAGAACGTGTCGATGAGAAAGCGACCGTTCTCATACGCTTCGGACGAGCTCGGAAGGTGTGTCGACGAACATCTGTTCGTAGCGAGCCGTCTAAAGATTTGAGGCATTTTTGAGCTCGATCGATTGTCTCACTCGAGCAGGTTCGTTCTCGAATCTCGGCAAGGTACTTTTCAGCTTCTTCCATTCGGACGACATTGCTGACTATCCCATGTCTCATCCCTCACAGGCTGACCAACGCCACGGTCGTAGCGGATTGGTTGTATACGGGTAACCTGTCTCAGGGAGGTTCTCGTACCACTTGCTGTACGCAGGTATGTTGTTTGCTTCTCTTCTGACGTGATTTGATATGGACTGTTCTCTTGTAGGAATGCATACCGGTAGATCACTGTGGTTACGAGCTGAGTAATCCGTACCAAGTACGTGTACTTCAGTACAATTCGTATCGCTGGTACATCCCAACCGATGCGTTTGAGTGTGGGGGGTATATAAACCCATTGAAGGTGCGCAACATCGGAATTCACCGGTCAAGTATTTCTGCTAGACACCCCAGCAATGGACTCCACCTTGTTCAGAGACCTGAAAACCTCCCGCGGATACACTTACCACTACTACTTCTCTGCCGGTACCGACCAATCGAAACCCACCCTCCTGTTTCTCCATGGCTTCCCTTCCTCAGCCGATGACTGGCTCAGGATCATCCCAGTCTTCAAGGAGAAAGGTTACGGAATTGTTGCGCCGGACACGCTTGGCTACGGTGGAACGGACAAGCCCGCCGATGTCGCGGCGTACAGGCTCAGTGGAATAACTCAAGACTTGGTGGACATCTTGGACGCTCACAGTATCGACAAGGTCGTGGCGATTGGACACGACTGGTAAGTCGCCTTGCGTAGTGTTTTTGGCAACGAAGATTTGACCGTGGTTGAAGGGGAAGCCAGATCGGCTCGAAGTTGGTTCTATTCCATCCACATAGGGTTCACGCCCTTGCGTTGGTTGCTGTCGGCTACGTTCCCCCTGAACCAGATCTCGATTTCAACAAGGTCATGGAGCATACCAAGCGTGAGGTGGGATACGAGTTGTACGGTTTCTGGGAGTGCGTATAGTCGAGCGGTTGATCTACGTTCAGTACCTAACGTAAGTAAGAACACTTCTCAAGATTCTTGTGCCAAGAGAACTCTCCCCAACTTCTTGACGAACATGTGAGTGAGCACAAATTCTGTTGTATCGCATGCTGGTGTAGTAAACGCATGTCGCTCTGCAGTTCGACTCGTTTCTATGCGCGATGTACCCGAACGACCCGCAGCTCTGGAAAACCGACATGGGTCCTCGAGGCAAGCTCAAAGAGTGGGTAGAGCAAGACAAGAAGGGTCCGTTGCTGTCCGTCATGACCCCTGAGGTTAGTAGAAACGGACAATCTCCCGCGGTGACCGTCAGTATTGAACACGATGCTTGTAGGATATCAAACGCGCCACCCTCGTCCGTACGAATGGCTTTGCCGGTCCAGTGAGCTACTATCGAACGTCTCTCACAGGCATCGCAGCAGAGGACAGTAAACGTGCGTGTGCTTCTGTCTTCCACGTCTCGACATTGCACTGACTCGTACATGTGTACGTAGTGATCCCTCCAGAACGCTACACGGTTCACCACCCCGTCTTATTCTTAGCCTGCAAACGGGACGCGATCTGTGTCATCAGCCACGATTTGAAAGCGACAAAGCAGTATTGCAAGAATTTGACCATCAAGGAGATCGACACGGCACACTGGCTCATGCTTGAAAAGCCGGAGGAAACGAGTCGTATATTGCTGGAATGGGTAGAGGACTTGCGTTTATAATTTTTTTCAACACTCATTCGCATAGCAAAATCAGTGGTGATAGAACCAGCACTTGCGTGCTCGTGACGTAGATCTGTACTACAAAGAGCAATAGAATGCATTCCTGTGCTAAAAATGGGCGCCGCCGCCACTTGGTTGCCGGTAGCTTGGAACCGAGGACTTCGCGTATGGTCATGCACGACGCGTAAAAAGGAGATGCCACGTCTCAGATCCTTCCAGACCTCCTTCGTGTCTTGCTATCACCTTATCGCTCCAATAGATGGCCATCGAGAGTGTCAACGTCCCAGCCACGCCAGCTCAAGGAGGTACGTAGTCTCCACTTCTCACAAGCGTGTCGAATCGTTACTAACATCTAGTATCTCATTAGGACTGGATGTCCCGACAACGAAAACGCGAAAACGCGCACTCACCGTCACTGCTCCTACGCCCGCCGACCTCAAAAAGACGAAAGTTGAGCCTCCTCCGGTGGCCACACCCGACATTCAGGACGCTCTCACTACACCCATCCAGCCCACCGAATCCTCTAAGCCAATTCTCGAAGATACCCCCACATCCGCGCCCACCAAGACGACTACTCCCTCGGCGTCGAACGAGGATGAAGAAGAGCCGTGGTGGAAGTCATGCCGGGAGGAGAAGACCTTCCGCTTGCCAGGTCAAGGTCCGCATACGTTCTTGACGGGGTCAGAATGCCTGAGCTGCCTCTTCAACTACGAGGGGCAGAATTTCATGGTTCTGAAATCTGCAATGCTAGAGGTCGCCGTGAATGCGAAGCAGTTGAAGGAGGATCACGATGAGTGGGAACTGGGTGCACTAATGGAGGACATCGTGTTTTGGGAGTTGTTGCGCGAAGAAGTGGACGAAGAACCGGAGGAGGTCAACGCGTTGGCTGCCATGTTTAAAGAGGCAGATTCTGGGGACAAGTTCACGTATGAGGTGACAGTGCAGAGGGAGAAGCCTGCAGAAGGTTTGCCTGCGATGGAATTCAAGTGGACAGTGGAGTTTCCATGGTTGCATATTGCAGAGGAAGATCAAGGAATCTGGTGGATGACAGCCATCAGTGCACCGGACAAGGAGTCTCTTGAAGCAGCACGCATCCTCTGGAAGTGCTTACCTCAGTTCATTTCACCATAGACACATCGAATTCGCTACTCCATTCGGTTGAGTTGACATCGAAGGATAACGATGATTGACTTGCTTTTTTGCGGATACGCGGCAAATGACAGAAGAGTTTGAGTGACCATAATGGGTAAAATGGACGGTCATGGACCTGGGAGACAGGCTGGAGTTGTGTATGTTGTGATCGAGTCTGATCGAGATCTATCGAGATCCACGGAGTGCTTCAGGGCCGGTCTTCTGTACGAGTGTTGCGGGCTGCGTCGCGACTCGCGACTCGCGACTCTTTCCCTCTCTCCATTCGCTCTTCTCGTCATTTGAACCCATTCGACAGGCTGAACATCCCCCAAATTCGGAAATCCGTATCTTGTCCTCCTGGAAATCAACGTCACTCAACTCGCCAAATGACTGGAAATGACAATGCCAAGTCGACGCCGCAACAAGAAGAGGAAGAGGCTGACGGTCCGTGGTCTCCCCATATACCATCAGTGCACCCCTACGATCTCGAATTCGACGAAAGTACTATGAAGTCTGTACCTGGCTCACATATCGCTCAGATACTGGACGACTATCCTACATTACTTCTCCAGTCTGACGACGTATACCCTTGCCTGCTGGAACCTCAAACCATCCAGATGACCGGCATGCTGAGCAGTTGGCATCCCGATCTATCACTGCAATCTGCAGTTTACTCAGGCGTTGCAAAGAAGGACGGACAAGACATCGAAGTCGCTGTCAAGTTCACTGCGAGCATTGATACTGCGGTGGCAGAAGTGGCCAACTATGGTCGCCTGAAGACGCTTCAAGGCTCGGTTATTCCTCGATTGTACGGAGTTCTTTTCGGATTTGAAAAAGATTCAGACGAGCAAGTGGCCTGTCTAGTGATGGAACGGTTTGGGTCGAAGCTGCGGTTGAAACTACCTCAGTTGGATGTGGTGTCTCGGTGCGTATCTATTTCTTGTCTGTCGTTTCACGGTCGCTCATACAAGAGTGTCCTTGCAGGGCGAAGGTCCTCAACTGTTTGCTACCTATACATCATGCTGGCTTATCGCACAGTGAAACTTTTTGGAATAATATTGTCATGAAAGACGGGGAATATAGGATTATTGGCCTTGCGAAGATGAGCCCTCATGAGGAGACATGTCATTGGAACTTCGACTTCGTCGAGAACGCGAGTCGGCGGATCACATATCTCGAACGAGATGAACTCTACGTTATGTGTCCTATGATGCTTGCTGCCGCAGATGATGCCCTGTACTGGAACGTTGGTTGGTTGTTCCATTCTAACGCGCATCATTTTCATTTGAGTTACTAAGAGTGTTTCTGATAGGGAAGCTATACCTGAGTGGAAATGGGTACCAGGTGGACGCAGATTCATCGCTCCCGGAATCCCATGAGGTGTTCCAGTTCGACCATGTTGTTATTGGGCTCGACATATCGTATAGATACACCGAAAGTCAAAAACGCGATATTGCCATTACATAAGATCTTTCAAGAATTTAAGAAACAGTTGGACAAGTACTCGATGGACCATGCGCAACAATTAAAGAATTGGACGTCCTACGATGTACACCGCAAATGGCACGCTGAACGGTCAGTTTATCTTCCTCAGGCCCGATACGCTGTCATACTGACTGGCTTCTGAAGAAACCTCTCTTTCGCTCCTCGTCTTGTGCCTGATGATGTCGGGCAGTGGATTCATGTCGGAGTACGCGGGTTCAGCGAGCGCGAGCGCGAGCTCGCACTTGCTCACCTGTTGGAGTTCTTGTAGCATCGTATTCTTCCAATGAGAACCGGCAATTTATAATAAAGCGTGTTGTGGTCGAGCGGGTTGCGGGGCAACATCGACCACAAGCACCTCCTGCCTCCCAAGCCTCTCCCTCCTGTTCCTGCGGATATGCATAAGTCGTGACCACTGTTCGCACATCTATTGCTTTGATGGTATGCTTTCGTTCAATCTATCTGGATCAAAATTCACAACAGCGGTCCAGGAATACACCACGGCGAGACAGGGCAAGAGGGGTGTATACGAGTTAGAAGGATCTATGAGTGGCCTTTACCGGAAGGTACGACAGGCATAAATACCGCTTGCCTCTGTTTATTGGACTAAGTTTGGACAGTAATCCGCGCGGATTCTGAACAGTAAACACCCTCAAGCATAGAATATGATTGCTATCAACAGTCGTAAAAGATTGTGTATACGTGGTGAGACTTGGTCTTGGGTCTGCAGCTTACGCACATACTACTATTCTCTACATTCGAGCCCGTTTTGTTTGCCGACGCGGCTGCTTACCGGTGGGCGTACCTTCTGCCTCTTCTTCCGATGCATCCGACTTTGCCGTTCCACGTCGCTTAACGTTAGCTGTAGCACCAGCGTTCGCGATGTCACGACTTCTGCTTCTGCTGCTGTGCGCACGAATTCTTGCCTGAGTCGGTGTGGCGTGGGGATCTTCTGACAAGTCTCCGCTCGTTGGATTACCTGCGTCCCTGCTGCTGCCAGCATGAGCGGATGTGTCTCTGGTGACTTTGCGGGTATGATGAAGGGGCTGCGGAGCCGGTTGTGCATTAGCAACGGTACTACGCAGCTGATCCAGACTGCTATATAAATTTTGAATTGTCAGCCAGCTGAGCGTAACACAGTGACGAGCAGAGGAGCCAAACACTCACACGTAGTCAACGCCGATCGGGCGGGAAGGGATATGCCGGTAGAGTCCATCGAACTCGTTCATGTAGGCTGTATTCATCGATGGAATGTCTTGCTCGTCCAATTTTGTAAGCCCGATCGCGAGAGCAAAGAAAGCAGCGAACTTCAGTACTGTGGCGTCAACGATATTCAAGGGTTGGGATATGAACATGGCACCCTGATGTTCTGAGGGTCGATAGAAGAAATAGGTCGCTTGCAACGAAGACAGACACGCGAACTGGAGCTGCTCGTCGGCCCCACAGTCCCGCCATCTCATTTGAGACCACACCTGGCCAATGACCGGTTAGATTACATGCACATCAAGCAATCCTCCATCACGCACTTGGAAAATGATTTTCGTCCTCGATTCCGAAACCGACTGTGTGCTCCTACCCCATTCAACTCGTGCAGGAACTATGCCGCTGTCCGACTGATGTGAGGCCGCATGGGCGACGAGCCTCTGGATGAGATCATTGAAGTCGTGCGTCTTCAGAGCATTCTCTGTCTTCCACTCCAGAACAGCAAGGTTTCGCAACATGTACCGCAGAATACCGTCGGGGATGTTTTCCGCATTATGTCCTTTTCTTTGGCCTTCACTTGAGGAAACGAATAAATCTTTAGCGCTCGTAGTGTATGATTCGAATGCCATGGGTGCATCAGATCGCTTCATCTCTACGAGGAGCAGGCGAAGGAGGTGAATCGCTGGCCAGATGAACCTGGCATTTATATGCGAGGTAGAGTCGGCTTCGGAATAGAGGGTAGGAGGTAGGCCGTGAGCCGTACGGAACGGGTGTATCGCATGTAAAACCGACGCGTCGCGAGGATCGTTGGGGTCCAGCTTCCTGTCCAGAAGCTGATATTGATCCAGCTTTGCAAGAAGCTTATCCTGGGCCAGTGGAATGAGGGTGTCCAGGCAAGTGAGCCAGCGCAACTGCTTATCTACAGATGCTCTCCGCTCTGCGTCAATTGGTGCCCTTGTGCTGCTTGACACATTGGCATTCCACATCGTCGGCAGTCCACCGCTGTACGGTGCGGTAATGATGCAGCGGAGGAGAGTAACGGGGCCGTCTATGGGGATGTGTCCATACGCATCCGCTTGGAGTTCGGCCGGTGGTCGAATACTAGCAAAGTGGGCATCTGTCGGACTGGTAGGAGACAAGGGGTGTTGAGTAGCGTTTCCAACCATTGGGGCAACGCTGGGCGTCGAGGCCCAGAGCCATGGTTTATGTACAGTACTGTAGCATGCATCGGAGATTTGAACGACTCACTCTCCAACTGGCCTGAGGCTTGAGCGCTGAGCTCTCAAATCGGTGAGCATCAGTGATATCCACACTGATCAGTATTTCGGTGCATTGTCTGCAGCTTGGGCGTGAGAAGGCTTTCGCGATAATCATATCAGTGACAATGCACGAACCTCGCATTGACACCACGAGCTGTGCGGATGGGGATATCTGATTATTGCTGCGATGCGGTAATGTCGAGGTATTGTGCACGGGACTCATCGCATTACAGTACCGAGACTGTGTACATGGCAAGGACAATGCACGATGAAAGGATCGTCGGAATCTGGAGCTCCGTGCAACTTACGCTCATGTAACAGAGAACAATACAAAAGAGAACAATACAAAAGACTTGCCTGCTTTTCCCAAGAGTACTCGGCGCGCAACGGGCCGCTGATAGTTCAGCGCTCAGCAACCGTCAAGATAAGCGCCAGAGCTCGGTTCTCTTTAACGAGCGCTCTGGTCTCCGAGTCAAGACTCAGGTTATGCCCTCCGTATCCTACTGCTCGCAACCGTCTCCCTAAGCTCCTCATCGACTCATGCATTCTCCTGATTGTATCTCCTATCCTCCCGTCTATACCGACACAGCACTCGCGGACTTCAAGGAGCCCGCACCAGCCCAGTCAGAAGAGACGTACGGCCCATGGTCTCCTGGTACGCCGTCGCGGCAAGCGTACGACCTCGACTTTGAAGACCATGTAAAAGCCCCTGGACATCACATCGCCGAGATATTGGATGACTATCCCACTATATTGCTGCAATCCGACCTAGTTCATCCTTGCTTACTGGAGCCTCAAATTATTCGGATGACAGGCCTTCTGAGCGAGTGGAGCCCAGATCTGTCACTTCAACGCGCGGTGTACTCTGGTGTCGCAAAGAAAGACGGGCAGGACATTGAAGTTGCGGTGAAGTTTGTGGCGAGTATTGAAGAGGCTAAGATGGAAGTAGCAAATTATGGCCATTTGGAGGCGCTACAAGGCACAGTTATTCCTCGGCTGTACGGGATGCTGTTTGGATATGAGAAAAATTCGGACGAAGAAGTGGCTTGCCTGGTGTTGGAAAGGTTTGGGTCGAAGCTGCGTTTGGATTTTCACCAGATGGACATGGTCTCAAGGTGCGTCATTACCCTTTGCCACGATGCTCCATGTTACTTATGCGAATCACCCTATTGCAGAGGTGAGGCTTTGAACCGTCTCGTAGACATCCATCGAGCGGGATTTTCGCATTGCGACTTCGCTCGCAGGAATGTTGTTACCAAGGACGGCCAATACCGAATTGTAGACCTCGCAGACGTCACGCCGCATGAAGGTGTATGCCAATGGACATTCGATTTCGTGGAGAACGCTGGACGCGTCTTGCCATATTCTGAGCAGAGGGCTCTGCGCGGTGTATGTCCAATCATCTTCGCTGCAGCAAGTGAAGCTCTATACTGGTCGGCTGGTAAGTCATTGAGCTTCTACGCTTGTTTCTGTTTCCCTCACTTAGCTATTCAGGTAGACTTGTCTTGGGAGGGATGTACGGCGTCGAAGCAGCTCCATCGCTTCCGAAGTCACACGAAGTGTACCAGGTACCGGACGTCGTAATAGGACTCGACGATTCATACCACTACAAGGAAAGCGAGAAACGCGATATCGCCATAAAGATTTATGAAGAGTTCAAGAAGCAATTGGACAAATACCCAATGGAGCACGTCATACATTTCAAGAATTGGACGTCGTACGAAGTGCATCGGAAATGGCACGCTGAGCGGTCAGTACTTCACCCTTAGGCATATACACTCGTACTGACCCTTTTCCAAGGAATATCTCTTTCGCCCCAAGACTCGTGCCTGATGAGGACGGGCAGTGGATCCACGTCGGTGTACGCGGTTTTCGTGAGCGCGAGGCCGCACTCAACCTCCAGTATCTTTCCCTTGAGCCGAACTTCGACCTATCACCCTACAGCATCATTCAGGCATAGCACCTCAGAATCAGAACGTATACCCACACACCTCGCATGTATACCACTCATGATCTTACGACTAGCACGAAATGAATGGATGGCTTAGTTCCAGATACTTATACTGCTTTGTTTATCGTTCAACTTCGTGATAGTATCAAGCCTATGGGAAAGAAGCTGTAAACCGGTTCAGCCATGCTCTGTTCAACGAGAAGTGATAATACAAAGGAAGGGTATTTAGGATGCTATGGGTATAGTACAACAGATGTCGCAGCAGTCAGAAAGAAGTATGAGAACTTCCACGCCTCTCAGACAAGTCCCAGACCGCAGAAGGGTGGAAGGGTATGTTCCTATGAGAGGCATCAGACATCCAATAGCAAATGGAGAGCACAATCAACAAGGTGCGTACTTCTCTTTGTGCCACTGCAAATGAACGTCATAGGTAATAACGTCGCACAGCCGAACAAGCTCCTCGACCGTCTGGCCGGCGTCCATTCGCCTCTTTATCTCCTCGAAGTACTTGATTGCGAGCTCTCTACGGTGGTCGGAGAGGTAATTGGTCATGCTAATCCCCAGGCATGTATGCAGCTGGTCGACGACCTTCTGTGGTGGCAGTTTGTCGCTCTTGGGTACCGAGTAGAACTTGCAAAGGTGCACGTATCCTAGAGGAACGGCTTTGAGTTACCCATTGCACAGCCGATCAACGTCGAGTACGCACCGTAATCCCAGAACTCCAGCTCGTCCGCTTGAGCTTTAAGACCATGACATTGAATGGATGGATCAGCATCATCGACTGTACAGTCTTCGATGTTCTTCTCGAAGTCATACGTCCAACCGCATCCGCTGTGTGGCTTCGCATGACGGAGATCAATCAAGCGGTAGTCACCGTCTTTCTCCACAACGTTCCTCTCCGCAAAATCGAGATGATACAGACCACCGCGGTGAGCTTCTGCAAGTTTGTTGAGGACTTTTGCGCTATAATACAATCAGTGCTTCGCATTGTGCAAGATACTTATCGAGAGCTCACAGTTCAGGACGCGGGAGATCGCGAAAGCTACTTGTCACTCGATTGCCAAATCTCTCCATGACCAGACAAAAGACGCGTCTCTTGTCGGGCCTGCGGGCATATAGCATACCGTATAGACGAGGTATAACGGTGCCTTGAATAGGCTCGAGTGCATCGTATGCCGCGGCTTCCCTAAGGACGTCGTCTTCTGAAGCAAATTTGAGAGCAAGTTCCATACCGCCTTCACATTCCGCAAGGTAGACAGTGGATTTGTCGCCGCAGTATAGTATGCCTTTGACTTGTATTGGCTGAGATTCCAGATGGAAGGGGTATCCCTTTGCAGCCCAGAAGCCGCAGGTCGGATAGTTCTTGAGAAATGAGGCATGATGGCGGTGGTCTGTGACGAACTGATCATCGTGAAATTGTAGCGAGAACGCTGCACGAGTCATTCTGAGAGATCGCGAGCGAGGAAGGGTGCGGTCGAGAAGTTGCACGTTGGACTCGGATGATCGAGGTTCAAGTAGTAGATAGACGAGATGGCCACTGCGTCCCCAGCGCGTACTACCGGAAAGTGCCGCACTGTGGCGAGCATGAGCTGCCACGTGGCTACGTGTAGACCGTGACCTGATCGCGATCTTTTTTTTTGAATCTACTCTTTTGTATACCGCGTAACTACTATGGCTACATGAGCGGTCCCGTAATACTGTGTGACTACGGAGTAAAGAGAGAGACCTTGGCGACTGCGGCCGTGAGTAGTGATTACCGATGGCGGTGATCTTGCAGGTCCTGCAGGGAGCAGGCCGTGTGGTGGAAGTGGCGCGGCGCGAGTCCCCAATGGAACTCGAGTGCACGCTCGACGTCCTCGTCGTCGTGGCGAGCGCCCCACTTCCTATAATTGCGGTAAGCATGTTTTCGTTGGATGGTGTTGTGACGGAGGAGCTGAAGATGTTCTAGCCGTGGGTCTTGAAGCGCCACCTCGATGGAGGCTTTCGTGTACCACTCACCCAGCTCGAATGAGAAGGCGAGGGGATTCAGGCGTAGCCACCACCTGATCGCGATCAGGATGAGGATGAACGTTCAACAACGCTTGAAACCTGTGCAAATTTGCCACTCGTGCCACTCGTCGTAACCTGAGTTACTAGTACGAAGCAGTGAATATGCAAAGCAGCAAGTGACCGGCGACTTATGGTGAGCCTAGCACTTAGCTTTGCTGATCACTCGCAGGACTACGGAGCGCCACGCCGCAATCTTGAGCTGTGTCGCTGTGTGGACAAAACGGGTGGCTGTCTTCTTGTCATTAATCCAGAGATGATATGCCCGGCTGTGGGTTCTTGTTCTACTTCTGACTTATCACAAGGCTTACGAGAGTATGATGTTCATTTTCATTTTTTATTTGAGTCGCGCATTTGGGAAAGAACATGGATGAATAGCAAGAAATGGCACGCTTACCTGGAAGCAACCAGAGGGCGAGGGTAGCGACTTTCGCGACGAGAGCACGCACTGTGTCGAGAAGAACGAGTGGCGTGTCGATAAAACGAGAGGTGTGTCGATTCTTGGAGCGCCCGTCACCGGCTGCCGAGAAATGCCGCTCGACATATTTGGCAACGATCCGGAGCATCCGGCGGACGAATCGGAGGGGAGGGGAAGAATTCAGTGGTGCACTTGCGCAGCATTTGCTGAAGGGGTGCTGGAGAACGGGTGATGCCCTTGAAGTGCACCCACCAATGCTGTAGAATTTTTATATCGTGTGTATTGCCAGAGGGATACTGGCACGACGGTGCTTGTCTCTGGAGAGCTTCCGGTCTTTTGCTTATCGCGCACATTGATTTCAATACAAATAGTACATACAGGTCAGTCCAATCAAACTTATCACTAGTACTCTCTTTACTGATACCAATAGAGAGATCGGCTACCAATACTTCCGGCACTTCGGGGCTAGTCAGGCGCCCATCGACACGCTTCGTGATGCAGACACCACAGGCCGCGACCGTGTCTTCCGAGCGCGACTCCGTCGTTTCTCATTGACCTGTTGCTCGGGCCCAAACCGGCTGTTTTGGCGACAACCCAGACCTTGTGTGCAAGGAAATACAAGGTACGTGCGTCCCCTTCTCGACCTTGATTTTACAACGATAAAAGATGTCATACGAGAGCCCCAGATGTACTTGGAACCGCTATTGCCTCCATGCACGCGCTTTGCGGTGATGCGCTTTGCTGGGTGATTCGAAGAAAAGCACGAACGGCGTTCGGGTGTTTGGCACTCGTTTCCAGACGTCTCTCTCCCCCTCATACCTGACATGCTAAGACAAACTCCCGCGGCTCAACCTTTGGTCAAAGGTCCTCGTCGTAATCCCATCACTGTCTCCTCTTGCCTCCAGCATCCTCTGCCTGGACATCCCCCTCGGATGGTCAACTCTGCAGTCTCTAGCTCCACCCGTAATCTTACCTCCACAGAGAAATCGTACTCTGAGGACCAACAACTGGCGTATATCTGTTTGTTTCCAGACATTCTCAGCAAGGCGCGAGCGAAGTTGGAGGCGAATGAGGCGTTCAAAGGTATCGCGGCTAGGGTCCTCGACCCTGCTGTCGATGAGGACGACCGTCTCATTCATGCTTTACATCCAAACAGAACCGGTTCAGCCCTGCCCTCTCGTGTGCATACTGAGATTGACACTATCGGGTTCATCAACACCAAGCTTGTCTGGCCAGCGGTATTGATCCTTCAGCTGATGAAAAAGCTGGATGGCGCAAATCTGGACGACCTTCCCTATGCGGCGTCGGTCAACGGCACACGTGGAGTTGGAACTCCCGACTCAGCACTTTACAGCTTCGTGGGAGACCTCGCACGGGCTTTCATGGAATGGAAGACGGCTAATGCTATGCCAGAGAGCGTCATCCGTGAGCTCGCCTCAACTCTTCGACGACATCTATCGTCTGGTGCTCGCGTCCCGGTTCGTGTCTGGTGGCCAGATGACACATCTGACACAAGTTTGTCGAAAGAAATCAAAATTCTCTTTCAGGTTTGCCATTCAGCTTGTGATCTCATTTTATACGACTCACCTCTCAGTATTTTTGAATCAGATATGGTGTCAAATTGTGTCACGCGCACATATCAGCGTCGCAGGGGTATCTTCTTTGAACACGACCATGTTCTTCTACCGTCATCCTGCAAAGCCAGATGTGCTGTTCGCCTCAGAGCCTCTCGAATATCGGTGGGTGACCGTCATGGACTTCGTCGCGATGTTTGCACTGGGTCTGGGAATCGTTAAACTTGAGGACTCTGACCTCCCGACATTAAATCAAGACGACTGCCACTATATGGACAGCTATTATCGTCGTTACCCGAACCCTACGCCAGGTTTAGACAAGCGGTCTGTCATCTTTCCATCATTGAGGTTTGCCATCGCGGTCTGACTCTTTATCTATAGCAACGTCGCCGGTATCTTGAAGCAAAGGAAAGACTGGCAAGCCAATCTGCCGAAGTCGCAGAAAAGAAAAGCAGAGGACGATCAAGCTACCCCGACCGCAATTCGCCGGAAGTCCACCGTTGTCAGTCGGATGCGTCGTCGTGATGAGAAGCTACCCTCAGCATCCTTTTCTGCTCGTCACGATGGAGATGATCAAACGACTCCAAAGCCCGTCAAGAGAGCAAGACAAGATAGTGGGACCTCTGGGACGTTTGGCAAGCGAATGACTCAGCCTGAAGCTGATGACAGCGATGAAGATGACGACGGCGACTTGTAGAAATGACCCGCAGCTAAGCAGCAGTCAAATAAGTAATATCTCGTTGTTCATTGGCGGAAGCGAACTTTTGTTGTCATTTCCGTTAGTTATATCTGTATTCTTTAGCCTTGGCTTGTATCGTGATTCAAATATTCATCCTAGTTAGTATACCCCTCGCAATTTATACTCAGCACTTAGATGAACGCTGTGTTTTTTCCACGAGGATGCGTCGAAGGGGGGAGGGGAAGGGAGAACGGGGACCGCTAGCCTCTAGGATCGGGACGTTTCGACGAAGCGGTGATCCGGAAATGCCACCGTAGACTCCTTACTATCATAAGATCCTTGAATAAACAACGAATTCTGAAACTCTGGCTACATGAGCTACATTTGAGCTACATCATAAGTAAGTACATACATATCGTGAGTGTCACGACACCCCTCTAATCTGCAAAGCTACATCTGTGAGTCTGCAGTCTAAGACTGCAATGTCCCGCATGAGCTTGACATGTCTCCGCTGAAGACCCTCCCAGGGGTCATCTTCTCGCTCTGTCTCCTTCCTCGACACCACAGGGCGCTGCTCTATCGGTTTTCTGCTTCTGACTTCAGGTCTCGCTACCTCTGGCACTTCTCGCACTTCCTCAACAACGTCCATAGGAAACCTCCCCTCTCCACCGTCGTCGTCCTCAGGAGACCGATTCGGTATATTCGATCCGTCCATACGCCACACGGGGTCCACAGGCGATAGAGGCGATAGAAAGTTGCTCTTCATCGTGTCCCCGCTTCGTGAGCCCAATGTGCCGTTGCTCCGCAGCATGTAGGAGCCCGTGATGGTCGGTGTCTGAGAACGTCGGGAGAGCATCGACATAGCGGAGCCTGGCCGAGGGCTCGGACTCGGGCTTGGTGGGATGTCTGTCTCGGTGCTCGTGTCCGATTCTTCGGAGGGAACGAAGAAGGAGGTGTTGTTATCTCGGGAGGCGCGAGAGAGCAACGACAAGGAATGAGATTGGGACTGCGAGTGGGATTGTGAATGGTTGGATTGGGACGCATTCATGACCGACGAGGCACCGCTGGCAGCTGAGCCTGCCACGCTCATCAGCAGCATGGACCCTGATGCGGAAGTCGATGCGCTGGCGGGACCAGGGTCCACTTTGAACGAGATACCCGTGTCGTTCATGACCATTACACTCCGGTCGAACCGTAGCTCTTTCAACGTCGACCCGGATTTGGACCCCGACCCAAAGTTGAACTTGTTCAAGATCCGAGGTTTCCGCCCGCTCTCTAGCACTTTCTTCCGCGCACTCATGCCGACGCAGTCGACGAGTTGCTTCATGGCTTCGCGATCAGACACCGCACGGCGTGGCGCCGTTCGTCGTATGGTGCTGGCCCGAGGCAGAGTACCATATGGCGACATGATATTGGGTCGAATGGGTGTAGCAAAGGGATGTAGTTGAGACGCAGGTCGAGGGGTAGCAGCTATCTTGATACTACCGGGGCCAGGTGTCAGTGGAACGAAAGTGTACGGCGTCAAGGGAACGGATGTATGGCGGATTGGACGAGGAGTGTTGATCGTCTCCTGCCGCGTGGTAGAGCCATGTTGGCCTGTAGCTTCGTTCGGCTTGAGGGCTTGAACGGTCGGTCCCCATGAGAAGCCGATGAAAGACGCGGCGGTTTGCTCTCGGAGTATGGACCTGCCTGACTGCTGCGAGGGAGTGTGGCGTACTGGGGCTGCGGCCGGCGAAGCTAAGGAAGATGACTGAAACAGGTCCGAAAAGGCGAATCCGCGAGATAACGACTGTGACTGAGATGACTGGGACTCGCTCATAGTTTGAGATTCGCCGAGCGACCCAGAGACTGCAGTTGGTGCGGTAAGGGGTTCAACAGGTGTCGCATATGTGAATTGAGGAAGATGCAGATTGGATGGCGGAGATTCTGAGAACAGTCAGTACGATCCATAAGGTCAGTACACAAGAAGATCTCACTGCTGAGAAGGGAAGACCACTCAATCCCATTGAAGAATGGATGGTCGTGAATCTCCTCGACGCTACATCTGCCGAGCCTCAGCTCTGAATCTGTGAGTAAGCTATTAAGTACGTCAGCGCATGAAGCTAACAAGCTGCAATCATCATACCGACGAAGTAAGTCCTGGAATGGGCCTGAAACACTGACGGTGGAGTTAAAACGCAGGCTATTCTGGAACGACCTTCAGTGAGTCATCCTCGGACGAGGGCAGTGACGCCTACATTATGGTCCATGATCTTGAGATATGTCTGTCTGATGTCGTTGGCGAAGAAGGGCGCGGTTCCATAGACCATCTCGTATAACAGCGCACCGAGACTCCACCAGTCTGTCTCTCGACCGTAGCCGCCAGTCACATCGTCTCTGCTGTCATCCACCGGTTCTTCCGACATCTCTAGCGCAACCAAAGCAGCTTCATGGGCTTGGAGGATTTCAGGAGAAATGTAGTCGCAAGTACCGCAAGGGACAAAGCAATGGCGTTTCGGGACCAGCCGACTTCCGTCAGCCTGCGCAGGAAGAAGGGGGGCTGCAGACCCGAAATCAATGAGCAAGACGCGTGCATTGGTATTGAGCACGAAATTGTGGGGCTTAATATCCCTGTATGTTAAAATGATTCATTTAGGAATTGCTCGACATGAGATAGAACGCACCTATGAACGAAGCCTTGCGAATGACACCAATTGATTGCACTGACAACTTGCGGAGCCCACCACCTTATATCATCCTCTAAGATCTTTCCGTCCGACGGACTAGACTCCAGTATATCCCACAATGTTCCTCCCTCTGCATAGTCCATCACAAGGTTCAAGTGCGTCGTCGTTTGGAAAGAACAGAGTAGATGCGGAGCCCATTCAGTATTGGTCCGAAGTGCGGAGAGTAAGATGTCTCGCTCCAGCTGAGGAGAGCATTGCTGAATGGAGGTAAGTCAAACAAGATCAAAGGCTGTGGTGGAATAGGACATACATCTCTGGTACGCAACGCGAGCCGCTTCTCTATAGACTTACGAGCGTATACACGGCCGTTTAGCTTGCAGCTGACGACATCGATCTACGAGATTACACACGTTGAGACCCCTCCGCAGAACGCAGCTTCATAGGCTTACAACAGCGAACTGCCCGTACTCGAGGGTACCTATGATATCGAGATCATTATCTGTGAACCTCAGCGAGTCCGCTTTGGTAGTCTTCGCTGATGTAAGAGGTATCAGAATCACACGATTGAGAAGCTAGAAAATCAAGCTCACAGGTCTTCCCTATCACGCTCTGCCCGTGGAGTATACGGTCCAAGGCTAAGGCCACGGCATCTTCGTCTTCACCGCTGTCCAAAAGCTTGATGAGACGTGCTTTCCGTTTGGACCACGAGATAGACATTCATGGGGACCGATGGCTGCCGAGGAAAGGAGTGAATAGTGTTCTATAGGCAAAGAGTGTGGTGCAGCGCAACGCTGAGGTCGATGAGGATGGTGGACTGGATGACGGCGCGGTCACCGTCCGTCAACGGCAGCGCGCACAAGCGAACCGCTCACGTGACCGTGCATCCTGTCTCTGGCCATGAGTTTTTGCTGTGCGAGAGACCACAAATTGCCACTTTATCATGTCGGGGACCGCAAAGGTGAATGCTGTAGCAAAACTTGGTACGCAAAACCAACGACTCTCCTCATACAGGCTTCATAGCTGAATGCGCTGACACGATCCACAGATGCCAGAATATTTACGGTTCACCGCGAATAAACATATCATTCTATAGCAAGACGACTCCTCGTGCTCTACGACTTCTGTAGAGCTGAGATCTAAGAAGTACACACCGCGACGCTGGAGGACGTTGGTCACTTATATGTGGAGCTTTGAATCTGTCCAAGACTGCATCCGCCGTACGCCGCTTCGGGGGCCATCAATTTTCGTCGTTCGCGCCGATTCTGCAGATCAAGTGCAAATGATGGCTCTCGATAGCTTATATGGAATACAAGATGTAATTTCAGAGAGTGCCTGATGGGGTCTGGACTCGCGCGACCGCCGGTTGACCCATGGTTGGCCTGTACTCAGCCTGTACCAATTGCTTCCTCCTGATCCACCTGCGCCCACCTCCGACTGCCAATTCTTTTCGTCCCTCCATCCTTCTGTTTCACTCATGTCATGTCTTCAACCGGCATCGTGAACCGCACGATTGATGATCAGTTTGGAGATGAAGTAACAGGCCTGCAGGTGTGCACCTCGATTGTTCAGGTCGCGAGAGGGACGCTAACAACCTTCAGGTCACCTACACGCCTGCAGCCCTATGGGCTCAAGGCAATGGCTGCTCCGGCTGTGCATCCCATCCCAACTCCAGCCTTGTTTTTAACGGTATGTGAGATGTTGCTCCCGTCACTATTCGTTCTGTTCATCTGGGGAATCGCAGAGACATGGCATGACGGCACGTACACCCCCTCTCATGGAGACGACCCGCTCTCGTTTGCATTCAAGTTTAATGGTGAGCATGATCTCGTCAGATATAAGAGGAGAGCAGGCTTAACGAGAAAAAAAGGAACGGCTGTATACGTCTTCAACGTTTTACCCAGGCTGACTTTGACCAACGTGAACATTACATTGGATGGCACATTCGCCACCAATTTCACTCATTTCCAAAACGTCTCAATCCTGGAGCAGTACACTTACAATGTTCCGATATTCGCCGTGGACTCTCTGCAGTATGGGGAGCATACTGTCGCCGTCACTGCCGTTGGTTCAAATACCACCTCGCTGCTGTTTGACTATGCGGTTTACACGTTCGTGTTTTTCACCATGTCATAGACGTGGCTTGGGTACTGATACAGGACGACGCAGAACAAATATCTCGGATACTGGGTCAACAACTGCCCCACCTCCCGGACAGGCGGGGGACTCCTCTCAGCATCACAAGACCAACATAGGCGCAATCGTAGGCGGCGTTGTGGGAGGAGTCGCCCTTATTGCTGTCATTATTCTTGCCGGCTTATTCTACAGACGACGTGCGCGTCGCGGCACACGGATGACAGGATCTCTCCAATCGGAGCCTTTCGTTGCGTTACGACCAAGCCATCAAGCTACGTCATCCGATAGTCTCAGCTCAACACCGGACAAACTTTCGTCCATCCCCGTCATCATCCGCAACGCAGCGCCTTCATCACAAGGAGACCCTTCATCTGAAGGAGACGCCACATCCTCAGCGTCCGAAGACACATCCTCCGTCGTCCCTCTGCAAGAACAACTCCAGTTCTTCCGTGCTGAGCTCGAGGCACTCCGGGCTCGATCTGCCAAGAGCCCATCTAAAGGTGTCAAACCCTCGCGGTCAAAATCGCTACGAGAAAACGGCAGCAGCATCAACAGCGGTGGCACAAACTCCTCTCGTGCGGTGTCCTCGTTGGCGAGCGAGGTCGCGCACTTACGCGCACAGATGGCAGAGTTGAAGACGCAGCAGAGCGACGTTGCCACTAGCCCTACACTTTCGAATCAAGCGAGCTCGGACGATTTCCAGCGAGAGATCTCGATGTTGCGCGAGGAGATTGAGGAGCTCAGGATGCATCACCTAGAACCACTACCGGAATACACACCACCGCCTTCTGCACTACCTTCTTCACCTTCTTCACGTCCACTGCCATCCGCGCCATGGCAGTCGTAGGACTGCGTCGTGTTCTTATAGACTATGTTGTTATATAATATCCCACAGTATCATACATATCTCATGATCACCGCGAGGGCAAGAAGAGCAAATATCATGCACAGCACGTAAGATAGCATTGTAAATATGCAAGCACAATGGGTCTATGTCCTCTAAGGTATGAAGGTAGTCCATGGAAATCCAACTGATAAGAAGACGCAGTCTAGAACAGAATGCGCGTGAGAAGGTAAACCAATATCGAGAACACCACCGCTCCAGAAGCAAGAATATGTCCGCCCCAGTCGCTCCAAACGTCATTGACTTCGAAGACAGGCTTCAGCGCAGACGACAACGACACTGTGATCTCTATCCGCCTTCCCGGGGTCTGATCACCAGAGACGATGAACAGGGTCTGTACACTCTCGTCGTACCGGTGCTTGTCCGACGGCCCCAATCCACGAACAATAACCTTGCCACCGGCGACGATGAATGACGGAACGAATATCTCCGTGGTTGAGGACCGCAGAGGAGGGTGTCCGAATTCCGGAGGCGAGTTCACTGAGATCTCCATCTGTCCGCCTTGAATGCCTCCGCTGTGCGGGACGACCCAGGCGTAAGTGAACTCGCCCGTGTTGACTTCGTATGAGAACTTCACGGGAATGCCGGCGGTCTTAGCGGGGTACGGCCTGACGACCGAGCGGAGGATGCGAGCGCCACTGTCGAGACCGGGAGCAGCTTGGTGGAAGTCAAGAAGGGAAGCAGGGAGAGCGCGGCGGTTGGAGAACCAGGAGAAGTTCTCTCCGTTCCAGTCATCTCCCGCCTTGTCATCGTTATCTGGGTTATAGTTCCATAGCCTGTGATGTTCACGTCAGTGCTTTGGAATGCCGAAACAGTCAGACAGACATACGTGAATCCAACCAGCGACTGCTCCAAGCCAGTGATCATTGCGTCCATCATCCGAGATTGATATGTCCAACGATCGGTCTCGAAGGCTTGACCATTACTGTAGGAATACTGCGGTCAGAACATCACCGAAAGCAACTGCCGGTTAGACGTACTTCATGTCCATAGGAATACCAGCTTCCCCGATGATAACGGGCTTCTCACCCAGTGATCGGTACCCAGCTTCGACAATGCTCCGGATTTGCAGGAAGAAGTTCTCTCTGGCACCTTTCTGACCCCAGTAAAACGCTTTTAGAGGGAACATGCCCTAGAAGTATACGTTAGACGAGGCCGAATAAGATGATTGGAGGATTTACCCGCGATATTCCTTGGACGTTCACGGTGAAGTCACCGAAAGCTTTTTCGAAAAGCGACTTCAGGTCATACCTAAGGAGCGGTAAGATCGACGGATATGAGGGAAGAGAAACGCGTATGTACCAATGAGGGGCATAGACCAGGTTGACAGGTTGGTGTTCCTCCGTCCACGATGTAGGGCAAAACTAAATCTCAATCCATGAGGCAACGAAACGTGGTGATTGGTTGGGCTACTTACCTCGTTGGGAATTGGCTCCACGAATATCATCTTCTCGGGCGAGGACGAGCTGCGTACACGCTCCGCCCATTGGTTGAGGAACGGGTAGTAGAAATCGGTGTACCAGTCGATCTGATCTCACTCAAGTCAGGAACACCACCTCGATATCCACATACAAGAGGAGCCCTACCTTCTTCCCCGACATGGGATGCTTCTTGAAGTAGTTCTCTCGCAATACTACTCCTTCCTCTTTCCTCAGATCCCATCCCCAAACACCGTGCATCTCCCAGAGACACTGTCCCTCTGTTGGACCATCATCTCGCCATACTTTATGTTTGTCTGCGTTGAGCAATTTGCTTGATGTAAGACGTGTCGGTAGAGGGAACGAGCGTGTCCAGTGCCCGACCACAGTGGGGTGACCAGCTCCCAACATGAATGACTGTAGGGCGGTAGCTGATGCACAATGAACACGAGAGAAGATCTCAGCCAGACGAGTGACGACATACGGATGAACCCAAGGTGAAGGTCGGTGTTGTAATCGAAACGGTGGAGTGATTGCAAGTCAATGTAGCCTCTATGTGGCTCGTTCATCATCTGTACATTCAGTGGGTAAATGATATTGGACAGGGAGAGAAAGAATCACTTACTTCAAATCCGAGGACAGCTGGTAAATGGCCAACGTGCTTCGCCAGAGCTGTCCACATGTCAAGGAAGGCAGTCTGAAGGAAAGTTTGGATCGACACTTCTACGCCATGTTGATTCTTCACCTTCAGCTTCGGTGCGAAAGTGTCACCAGCCCAGAAGCAAGTCCTTCAAGGTAAATCAGATTCGCTGCAGGTGACTTTCGGCAAGAAACGTACGCCATGGTCGCCGCAGCTAGCTTCTGATACCCACATGGCCATAACCCTCGCTCTTCCGGGACGTGACCACCCCCCTTGACCCCCTTCAACCAAGCTGCCTGAGTTTCCTCCATCGCCACGACGTCTAACTTGAATCCTACAGCCTCCAGAGTCCATGCCGGTGCTCCTGAGCCACCTGAGTATCGCGACCAGACGTCTTGATGTAATGCCACGAAAGCGGAGATGCCGTATGCAGGTAGCATGGAGATAATAGCACGTAGATAGTCCAGATAAGCTTGGTCGTAAAGACCTCTACGTCGCACATTAGCTTAAATGACGACACAGGTAGCAATAGATATTGACTTACGGTCCTTCGTGCTCAACAGCTTCCCATGTGACCAAGAATCTAACTGCACCGACAAATTATCAGTTTGAGGAGAGACAGAATGGCGACAGTAGCTGACCAAAAGTAAGACCCCATCGTCTAAGTCTAGCCAAATGCATAGGTGCATCTTCTAGTGAGAATGGGCGACCAACGAAGGTTACCGACTGGTGATTGGCAGGGAAGGCATCATGGTCGTCGTTGGCTGGACTTCGAGACGTATGGATCAGCATGCAATCTTATGCGAGTCATAACCCAACGCAAGGATGGACCGGGGGTGAACGCCAGGACACACCTCTTGCAGTTTCCAGACAAGTTCACTCCTCTAAGTAGGCACACTCTCCCTTGTTTGTCGACAAAATGACGACCGGATGAGGAGAGTTTGTTGCTCGGAGACCAATCGTGGGCGTAAGACTAAACATAGTCACCTTGAATACCTGACTGAAAGCCTAAATGAATAGCAACGCTCACAATATCATGATTCCCTTGAATCGGCATCCCATTGTCGACCACGACGAAAGAGCCGTCCAAGTCCGTGGAAGAGGGTATACGAAGTGCCATCCACGATAAGCCTGAAGCGGGTTATGTTAAGGAGAGGAGTGGATATACTAGTGTTATGTGGAATGAGGAATGAGAGTACTTGTAGAGATGCGACGCGACCGAGGCGCGAATGAGACCGTAGAAGAGTCGCTAGTCAAGACGTGGCTGCAAGTGGCGGACGCGTATTTCACGTGATCACGCGTTTTGTACTTTACCGGCAATAGGGTCATAGCAAGCGTTCTGCGCCGGCGGAGCCGGCGCTTAAGCTCCGAGGGTTTTCGATGCTGGGGCCAGCGGCCCCAGCCGCAAAATGCCGACCCTTAGCCGACCGGCGATCCACGGCAAAAACACCGAACGTAGGGCAAAACAAGCTGGGCTGGTCACGTGACCCGGACCCTGACCCTTAGACCCTAGACTAGGGTCTTCGAAAACGCTTGCTATGGCGAAGCTACCACTTTACCTTCCTTGTTCTTGCCCTTCATTCCAGTCCCTGGTGCATTTCGCGCACTCTACAGCTTATTCTGGTCCCGTTCTAACGTCAACGGTCCGGCCCTCGCCCACTCTTCGTACGCATCGACCGATTTCCCTCGGCATGGCGATTTCATACCCACCCCGCCTCTTTCCCCTGCACCTGGCAGCCCTGTTTTAACCAAGTCTTGCATTCTTTGTCTTCCCTTTCTTGCGGCCGCGGCACTGCCATGCAAACAGCTGTAAACTGTGGCTTAGTGAGGGGCTTATATAGCGAGTCTCTTTCATAAGACGACCATGCCTACTATATTCAACTCCTACAATCTTTCCTCAGCACACCAGCTGGAACACTTTCATCGTTCTTCCAATGTCTACCCCGGCCGCTGCCCACACATCCTCCCTCTTTCCAGATGATCGTGGTACACAGATCCTGTACAACGTCGTCTTCCAGAAGACGGCCAGCACCAAAGGGACGTTGCTAGTTTTCGACCGTGACGCCAATGGCAAGCGGTCGCTGAACATGCGCCTCGTGTCGCTCGACGGTCCGCACGAGCTTGATTCCTTCGCAAGTGCCGAAGTAATCGAACGTCTCTCTGTCACTGAATCTTCGGTGGTCTATACTGGCAAATGCGGTTCGTCTCATGGGCGCACGGTTGAGCTTATCTTCAAGTTCGTTCCAGACCAAGAGAGACTGAACGCAGAAGCCGCGACATATAGACAGCTCGCAAAATTACAAGGGAATATCATCCCGAAGTTTTACGGTATCCTGCAAGTGGTGCGGTCCGAAGTATGCTGTTTAGTTCTGGAGCGCTTTGGGAATGACATGGGCAACCGATCGTTCGATCGTCTCTCTCGTGAAGATCGGTGAGCCTTATTGAACTTGTAGGAAAAGTTACCCGTTCATATCATTTTTTGACAGTGCGACGCTGTTGAACATGCTGGCTGAAATTCACAAAGCTGGCATTTCTCCGCGAGATGTGGTCGAAAGCAACATCTGGTGCAAGAACGATGGTGGTCGCCAGGAATTCCGAGTAGCTGACTTGGCCGACGTGGATGTACACGAGAAGTGCGGCTGGAATGACACCTTCAACCCGGACAAGCTCTTCAAGCTCCATGAGATTGGATGTGCATCCCTTGCCGAAACTGCGGAGGAGATGGAGCTCTTCGAGTCTGGTAAGCACCGTTGTCTATAGCCTCCACGCGTATAATGCGGCGATGTGTCATCTTCGTACTATCTCATAGGTATCATATACGATCCCGTGTTCAACATGATAGTCAGACGATCTGAACTTGGAGAAGGCTTTCCTAAACAATGGGTAGTCGACCGCATACGTCCAGGGACCAGGACGGCTCTCGCGAGACGCTTGGGACTTGATGTCAGCTTGGGTCCTAAAGTCCTCCTCAAGGACCAGAGGTGGATGTGGGAGCGTTTCTTCGAAGAGGTTCAACGACGAATCGTTGAGGGTCAAACCATTGACGCAATCATAGAGGAGAAAGAAGAGATACTGGACGATCTTGCTCAACAGTGGAAGAGCGGCCCGGGTGGAATGCGCGAAGATTAAGCGACCTTCGACGTAAGTGCTCTACGCGGTTTCTGTCTGTGCATCCCGTTTACTCGAACCCTTGCAGCATAGCTGTCACTCGCATAACCGGCTTCGTGGCGAACGACGTACATCACCAATCTGCTTGTGATATAAGATGTACATAGGATAACAATGAATTGAATATCATCAGCTGAAGCCCTCAGCTATCGCACACGTGAAGACGCAAGATCGCACCAGTGTGGCAGTCTGAGACGTGTCGCGCATTACACGTCATCAAGCGGCATTCCGGTCAATAAGTGAAGTAGGGCAAAACTCACCTTGCTTCGTTATGATCAGCCATGTCGCCCGCCGTAACAGGTCAAAATAGTTTCTACAACGTTGCTTTTCCACACGATGTTGGTACCACTGGCCTCAATATCCCGGATACCCACACGCACGCCTCAGGTTTGCGACACCTGCAAATGCGCGTGCATAAACAATGCCAGCACACGTCAAATGTCACACTCGAATACCCCATCATGATCCGTGACCGCATTGTCCGCGGTGGCCAGCCAATCTTCACGGGTGCTTGTCAGCTGCTCGATGGGACTTTAGTAGAGGTCGTAGTCAAATTTGCTACCACTCAGGATACGCTGGTCAAGGAGATCAAGGTGTACAATGATTTACAGCAGCTGCAAGGAAGGGTCGTTCTCAAGTTCTATGGCGCTATGCAGACGGAAACAGGAGAGCTCGAATGCGTAATCCTAGAACGATTCGGCAAGATGCTTCACGATGAACATTTTCGGCATGTTTCGGACGGAACTCTGTAAGGCTCCACTTTGTCTGCGCGACGTTCTTGGACTGACATGATTTTCCTCTGTCGTAGCACAAACATCCTCCTTGGACTCTCAAAGATTCATCAAGGTGGTTATTGCCATGGCAATTTTGCTGCACGAAATGTTCTGGTTGAGTCGTCCAATGACGGTAGCGAAGAAATTCGTATCATCAACTTCGATAACGCTACCGATCATGGAGACTTCGACGGACCGGAGTTCGTCAAAAGTAAATGTCAGTGGACTGAAATCATTGCTGATCTTCAGCGATTGGGCAAACATTCGAAGGGGTGCACGGAGCTTAGGCACGCTGCTGCTATGATGCGCATTCTTGAACAAGGTATTCTCTTTCCTAGTTTTTGACATATCGGGACTGGCACCAAACTCATTGTGATTCTCGCATCTTGCAGGATTGTTTGTCTTTGTCCGTGACGTTGGTCTTCACTTGAAATGGCTTGAGGGAGATGCTCCCTTTCCGCCACAGAGGACAGTGAACGCCATATCGATCACACCGGGGGAAATCTTTATAGCGTTGTCGGTTCCACAGCGAGAGAGAGACTCACGGGACCCGCGTTTGCCTGCATTCCGCAAGGCATTCTATCAAGAAGTGCAGCGCGTGCTGAAGGATCCGGCCAATGCCATGAATATAGAGACGATCAACAGCCGACCAGTCTTCGATAATATCATGAAAGATTGTGCCGAGAAGATCAAGGTATTGTGAGTGCACCATGTCGTATTCCTCTCGATGAAGCTGACTATTACGACTCTCGACGTACAGACACACCGAGAAAAGGGAATAGCCGGTCGAGCTTAACGTTTGGCTTAGCCACTCCGGGATAAACAGAAAATCAATACAATCATGAGTAGATTTGGATGCTATGAAGTATTGTAGGAGGTGTGTGTGCATCGTGAAGCCAGCAAAACTTTGCAAGACATCAAGCTTTCAAGACAGACCCAAAGGAAGGGGTCTTGATGAGGCAGGGCTGAGTGAGACCACTTGGTCTCAGATATTCGAAAGCTCAACCAGGGTCCAGAAATACATCAGATGTAAGTACTGCGACGGCAATCGCGATATACATACTGATCACTTTTTAAAATCCTTCAGTGGATTCGACTTTTTCCGACCGCGGGCGTCGCCGCCTCTGCCGCCTCTGCCTCTGCCCCTTCCTCTTCCTCGTGCGCCCCCACGCGTCGCACCCTTCTTGAACGGCACAAAGCCAACCTCTTCTGTGCCTGTAGATGCAGACGAACCCTGTCCTTGTACCGCCGCTATTTTCGGTAAGAGATACTTCGGTATGTGCTTCATGTGAGACTGTACCCGAGTAGGGTGCAGCGGCTTGTCGTGACGGAGGTACTCGAGGTCATGCGGGTTGTCCTCGAAATGCGCCTGAGACTCAAGGGTCAGATAACAGCTCGGCGTCAAGAGAGAGTTGACGCACCTTAAGCTTATCCGAGTTCAAGATCTCCGTCTTCAGCTCTTTGACTCTCGCCTCCTTGATCGCGCTCTTCGTCACCGCTCTCAACGCATCCTCCATCCGGTACCTGAACGCCTCCACCATCTTCATATCGAACGAGTACTCCTTCACTTTGCTGCCTCTCGCTGCCTGCTCTTTCTCAATGCGCTGAAATACCTTCTCATCTTTCTTAGTACTCTCCACATGGCCGACAACCTTATGTTTCCCCCACTCTTCCTGGGGCACGATGAAGGATAACGCCATGCCTGTCCGCCCCGCCCGGGCGGTTCGTCCAACGCGGTGCGTGTAAGCTCGCGAAGAGGAGGGAAGGTCGAAGTTGATGACGCAGGAGACGTCGACGAAGTCCACGCCACGGGACACGCCGTATTCTTTGTCAGAGTCTTTGTGACCGCGTTTCCGCTTTTTAGATGGCTGCTTGGACGGTGAGACTTCGGCGGTGTCAGACGGCTTCCGTTTTCGTGAAGGGCCAGGTTCGGGGTGCGGGACAGAATCCGATTGGGGCTCTCGCTGGGTTGAAGTGACTAGAGAGAGATTCAGTAAAGAAGAATATAGCGCGAAAATTATACTCACACTCCTCTTCCTCTTCCTCTTCCTCTTTGCTCTCTTCGCCATCTTCTACGTCCTCCGCCTCGCTTTCCTCGTCCTGCTCAGCTTTTCCCATACTCTCGTCGGATGCAATGATGTAGTCATACACGCCCTGGTTGAATTCCTGAACAACATGATATCTGCCCATCATTTCAGTGCTTAAAATCAGGTTAGATACCGACGAAGAACGTACCGAGAATTGAGTGGCAATTCAGAGTTCAGGACACAGCTTTTAATAGAGAATTGCTCCAGGAAGAGTTTCAACCGATAAGAGCGCTCGACGTCATTCACGAATAAGATGCATTTGCCCTTGACGAGCTTGAGCTTAATGATGACATAAGTCAACAGGAACTTGTCAACCTCAGCGCATCTACCAAATATTTCATCAGAGAAGTCAAGAAATGAGATCACAAATTGGCGTACCTGACTGAATACTGCGTCAAATTCGCGGCTTCGTCCTCGTCTTCTTCCAGCTTGAGAATCACCTACGCCGCCGACATGAATGGGTTGTAAGACAAAGGAAAATAGAACGCAAATTGTGCTCACCGGACTCCTCAAGGCCAGGCCCTTCAGTGCTTCAACGTCCTCGGTCATCGTCGCACTCATCAGGAATGACTGAAACACCTTCGGCAGATACCCGTCCCCAAAGATGTGCCGTACGTCTTCATCATGGCCGTACGAAAGGATGAGATCTGCCTCGTCAATGACCAGAGTATCGAGATTAATCAAAGACAGTGACTGTAATGGATAATTTAGAGCCGTACTGAACAACGTGAAAGAGAGAAGACTTGCCTTCGACCTCAGCAAAGCAAGTGCTCTTGAAGGCGTCGCAATCACCACGTCAGGTTTATCGGACAGAAGCGTCCTATGTCTTTATGAGAAATCCCGCATGATCCTGATGACATAGAACGAAACACCAACCGCTGTAAGTGATTCGTTGTCCCAGAGCAAACATTGCAGACAGATACCTCGTCGGCGCAGTAGGTCAGAAGACCTCGTAGGTGTGCAGTGACTTGCTCCGACAATTCCCGGGTGGGCACTAGAATCAAGGCTTTGGAAGAGGTATTGTCTTGTGGATTCTGCGGTCAAAAGTGGCTTGAGCTGCAGCCGGGTTGTAACATGCAAGGTAAAGTGCGCACCAACTTCGCATTCAAAATCTTCTGTATCACAGGTATACAATACGCCGCCGTCTTCCCACTTCCTGTCCGGGCTCTTGCAAGAATGTCCTTGTTCTCCAGCGCCAGTGGGATTGCCTTGGTTTGGACGAGAGTCGGTCTAGCAAATCCAAGATCGGCCAATGCTCGCAGAATCCGAGCGTCGAGGATATGTGCAAAGTCGCTGAACGACGCCTTGGAGTCGACAAGACGAGCGTCGGGCATCTTCGTAAATAAAAAGTCCCGACGTTGTCTCTATGGAAGTGAGGGCAGAATTTGAGGAGGCGGAGGAGGTGGATGCGGTGGAGAGACCGAGAAAGATTTGCATAAGCGCCCGATCAAACAGCGAACACGCTAGGCGCCGTGAGCGCGTCCCGCGACCGGCGCGACGCGACCGCTATAAATTGCTTCAACTCTATTTCTGGTCTGACCAAGGCCTCTTCGTCCTGCGGTCCTCAACCCTCAAAATTCTACCATGGCAGTCAAACCGTTGACCTCACGTCCACTGGACTTGCTCTACTTCATTTTCTTTTCAGTGAGTGACGCCACGTTCGCAATTGACATCCTCAGTGCGCTGATCATAATATGCCGCGTCGACGACAGATCCACATTCCGAACACCATCCTTGTTGACTGTCAAGCTCTGTACCCTCGCCATCTCGTCCCAGATGGCATCTCGAATCTGCCAAAGATGTACATCGACCTGTCCAACGATCCACTGATTGGTCCTGCCATGGGCTACACTACTGCTCCAGGAGCTTTCGTGTGGTTCAAATCTTTCCTCCTGCTCGAAGGGTGAGCTATCCCATATGTATGTCGGAGAATTAATTTCCCACTGACTCTTCGTGTAGCCTTTTCCAACTTCCTGTCTTCTTTCTTGGCTTGCGTGGCCTATGGACTGGTAAGGTCACCTTTTGTCACCGTTCGCGTTAACACCAACGAAAACAATACCTTCTCTAGGCTCCAAGTCCATCTATGTCCTCTTGCTCATCTACGCCGCCTCGACAGCAACAACTGTGTTGCCCTGCCTCGCTGTTCTCCTCAACACACCCCTCACGACCTCTGAGGTCGCTGCAGCCGACCCATCCGCCATCACTCCCTCCCAACGTCTCCTTCTGCTCTCGAGCTACATCCCTTTCTTGTTGATCCCCCTCCTCATGACAGTTGACATGGCGTTCCGCGTTCTCTCGCTGATGCGCGCAGGATTAGCGGCTCAGGAGAACGTTAAGCGACGTTAGTCTGAGGCCTAGAGGCTGTTAGTGTGGGACAACGTCGATAGTGCGTGATCTTTATGGCATTCATGTTCATGTGTACGAGACGCGTTGAGAGAAATCACGATGACTTGGAGGCCTGGATTCGAAAGCACGAGCTGTTCCTCCCAAGTTGTGGCAGCTTCGTTGATCTCCTACCGGATTCTATCCAGTTCAGACTTGTTCGCTCTGTCGTGTGGAGATGTGGTATAACTATGTGCATTATCGAGCATGCGTAATACACAAACGAGTCAACGTCTCCGGAATTGGGGGATACTCGGGGTTGTGGGAATAGTACACAAAAGATGAGGAGGAAGAATGTCTGTGGGAGAACGAACGGAGGAGGATCAAGTCATCGAAAAGCATGAATCCACAGTAATAATACATGGAATGAAAGAAGATGAAAATCGTTGCCCCTAGAATCACCAGCAGATCACGATGAAAAGAAAAAAGACAAGAGATATTAGCTAGAAACTTCTATACCGAATCACCCATCTCGACGGGCAGTTGGCTGTACCCTGCGGCGGACCTACTGCGTCCGCTGAAGATTCCCCGTACGCTATTCCACGCGTTCCCAATAACAGAAGATGCCGCCGATGGGTCTTCCTTCGGTTCTACTTCTGCTCCAGCCAGCACACTCTCCGCTGGTCTCCTCCACCTCTTCAACAGCAGAGAACTCGACACAACACTGACAGACGAGACCGCCATCATCGCGCCAGCCATCATGGGAGGGACGTAGAAGCCAGCGGGGAGGAAGAAACCCATGGCGAGCGGGATCCCAAGCACGTTGTACACGCACGCCCATAGAAGATTTCGCCGAATGGTAGAGAAGATCGCACGAGAGAGGTGCAGGGCGGCGACGACATCAAGCAAATCTGAGCGCATGAGGACGATGTCGGCTGCTTCGATGGCGACGGAAGTGCCCGAGGAGAGAGCGATGCCTACGGACGCAGCGACGAGAGCGGGAGAATCATTGATACCATCACCGACCTAAGAGAAAAGAAAAGAAAGTTCAGTGAAGGAATGTGGCGATAACTACAGCTGAACGTACCATGGCCACGCCACCTTTAGTCTTCTCCATCAGTTCTGTGACAACAGACGCCTTGCCTTTAGGACTCATACTCGCCCAAACAGCATCCGACGAAATTCCAACCTGCTTCGCAATGGCCAGAGCGGTACCCCGAGTGTCACCAGTCAACATGTTCACCTCGATGCCCATGCGTTTCAACGCGTGGATAGCTTGCGCTGATGAGCGCTTGGGCGCGTCAGACAGGGCGATTGCAAGGATGGGGGTAGGCTGGGACAGCGACATGCCGAGGGAGACGAAGATCGAGGTGCGGCCGAGCTTCTCGGAGTTGGCGTTGAACGCCTCAAGAGCTGTGGGGAGAGATACTTCGTCGTCAGACTGGGTGACGAAGCGTGCGTTGCCGATGTAGATGGTGCGCTTGGCTCCTGAGGGGGAAAGCACAACGGTCGCTTTCACACCGGCGCCTGTGATACTCTCGAAGTTGTCGATTTCTACATTGGAAACAGGGGCGACGGTGTTGGAGAGAAGGTCTTTGCCGTAGACCGCGACGGCCTTGGCAAGGGGGTGCTCGGAGCGGGCTTCGGTGGCGGAGACCATGGCGATGACATCGGCACGGGTGATGCTAGGGGTGACCAGAGTATCGAGCGGTGTGTCGTGCACGTTGTGGCGGCCAAACTCAAGCATAGGATCGTCAAACTGCGTTGGGGCCCACGCAAATCCAACAACCGTCATCTTGCCCTCCGTCACGGTACCCGTCTTGTCCAGTACGATGCGCTTGATCGTCCGACTAGCTTCCAACGCGCGTCCGCCTTTAATCAGGATGCCGTTCTGCGCTCCGACTCCAGTGCCGACCATGATCGCAGTCGGAGTAGCAAGGCCGAGGGCGCAGGGGCAAGCAATGACGACGACGGAAATGCACATCTGCAAGCACACGGACAATTTGGTCTGTCCATGAAGGCGGAATAGTTTGGGAAGAGCGTCGGTGTCCATGAGGTAGGCAATGATCATCCAGGCAATGAAGGTGAGGATGGAGAGGCCAATGACAGTCGGCACGAAGTAGCCGGCAACCTTATCAGCGAACGCCTGGATCGGTGCCTTGGACGTTTGAGCTTCTTCGACGAGTCTGACAATTTGGGCAAGGGCGGTGTCTTTGCCGGCGCGGGTGACGACCATGTCAAATGTACCGAGGCCATTGACGGTGCCGCCAATGACACTGTCTCCTGCCTGCTTGAGACAAGGGATGGGCTCTCCAGTCACCGCGCTCTCATCGACGCTCGATGTTCCCCTCAGCACGGTTCCGTCCGCAGGAATCTTGTCACCAGGTACGAGCTTGACGGTGTCGCCAACTTGAACGAGCTCGGTGGCAATCTTCTTCTCCTGCGTGCAAGCGGGTGCATCCGTGTAAATGATGGCCATCGACGGTGCCAACGACATGAGGTCAGTCAACGCCGCACTCGTCTTGCCCTTCGCACGGTTCTCCATGAATCGACCGAGGGATACGAACATGATGAGCATGCAGCTGGTGTCGAAAAAGATCACGGGATGGAAATCTGGGTCGTTCTTGCAGATGGCGATGATCATGGACGACAGTGAGTAGAAGTACGCCGCGGAGGTACCGATCGCGACCAGCACGTCCATCGTTGCGCCACCGTGTTTGAGCGATTTGTACGCGCTGCGGTAGAATTTCTGTCCAAGCCAGAACTGGGCCGGGGAGGTCAGACAGAGGATCATGAGGTCACCGAGGTAGAGTCCGTTGACGATGCGGAAGTTCAGAACGTCTCGCAGAAGAGGGATACGTTTGCCGAGCATGCTGAGGAACATAACGGGCACTGCGAAGCTCAAGGCCCAAAGGAAACGAGAGCGCCATTCACGAATTTCTTTCGCACGTGTGAGCGATTGCACCTGGGTGGCGTCCTCTTGATCCGACAACATAGCATCGAAACCGAGCTCCTCGATCCGCTCGACCATGTCGCGAGGACCGATCAAGGAGCGGTCGAACTCAACTTTGCACGTCTCGGTAGCAAGAGAGACGGCGACGCTGAGGATACCCGGCATCGCTGACAACTGGGTCTCCACGGTAGACGTGCAAGAGGAACACGTCATGCCATAGATTCGGAGCGTCACGGCGTCGGATCGAGTGGGAGGAATGAAAGTGGCATCAAAGCCGATGTCCGAGATTTCCTAAGAAAGGAGGGAGTGGTAAGCATGTGCTACGGCCGCGCATAGGACAACATGAGAAAAGCCAGTCAATGGTGCCTGATGCGAACAGCCTGGCTCTTCGGTGACATCCCGACGGCAATGGCAGATGTTGGCTGCAGACCATGGAGGGATCCATCCAGACAAAAGAACGATGCTCACGCTAACGAGTTTCTCGGGATCCCATTTGGCAGGATCGTATTCTATGACGCCGCGCTCAGCCAGCAAGGCAACCTTGACACTATGAATACCAGACTGATCTCTGAGCATGCCTTCGATCGACTACACGGGTCGGAAGAAGAAGAGTCAGGAGTGCAGTTACGCAGCTATTGAGGATGAGACGCACCTCTACGCAAGAGCCACAGGTCATGCCCTCTATACGCAACTCGCATTTCTCTAAGAGAGGACCGAGGGGAGTCGCAGCAAGTGGTTCATCTTCACGGGTGGGCAGCTCGAGCTTGCCGGCAGCTGAGGAGCGCGGGTTTGTCCCCAGCAGCGTGGAGAAGATTCCCGACATCGCTGGGGGAGTTACGAGTAGTTGGTGGAAGAGAAAGACACTCGTCGAAGGAGGGAATAAAGATGTGAAACTCCGGAGAGCGCCCTGCGCTGGTATTATGGAGGACGAGGAAGAGAGGCGTTTGGGATGACTGAGCACAATTCCGTCCGTCTTAACGACCACAAAAGACCATTATCGTGGCAATACATGCCCAAATCGGGATGCCGCACTGCCCAACGGAAGCACTTTGGCCGAGTGCCGGAGCTTGCCGCGCGCGCTAATAGCGGATAGCATTTTCCGCGAAAATCTTATCTGATAACATCATATATAACTATCCAAGCGCCCATAGTCAGTACTCATTGTCTGACCACGATCACAACGCGTTCCTCCTTCCGGTCTCATTCTTTGTTTCCACGACCACATCGTACGACTATGTCGGAGCCTACCGCCACGAACACTCCTACTGAGCCTCAGACTCTTGACAAAGCTATCGAGGCTCCTACTCAAGAGGCTGCCAGCAAGGCAGGACCCGAGCCCACTTCTGCACTGACAGAGGAACACCCACCGACACCGCTAGCCGAGGAAGCTCCCCAAGAACCAGCGGACGACACCGACGAACCGGAGAACGAGCTTACGAAGAAATTTACTTTGGAAGAGTGGAAGGCGTTGAAAGAGTTCCGAGTCAGTCCGACACTATTTGTCCTGGTGCAATGGTATTCTGACATTGCTGGCCGCATCACCAGACTCAACTACCCGAGGTTTTCGCAAAAGCTTTCCATCCAGATGATGCATCTGCAAGGGCCGAGCCTATCACTCTGTGGGGCGTGTCGATTGATCCGCAGGCTCCCAAGAGCGATGCCCGAGTCAGTGTCTTGCTCATGAAGTTCCTGCGCGCTAGGTACGCCACAAAGGTGATCGGTAGAAGATGACGTCTACTAACCTCTTGAGGATTCACAGGAATCTGAATGTTGCGGAAGCGCATGATATGCTCACTGCTACACTCAAGTGGCGCACGCAGTTCAAGATTGACGAGATCATGAACGAGAAGTTTGACGACACCATCTTCGGCGGCGTCGGATATGTCACCGGGCACGACAAGGAGGGACGCCCCGTCAAGTCAGATTTCACGTCTGCGTTATTTCGTTGACTGTTGCTCATGGCCACTTGACAGCTATAACCTTTATGGTGGATCTAACATCAAGACTGTATTCAGCGATGTTCCTCGTTTCATCCGGTGAGTGATATCGACTGTGACGGCCGGGTTTCGCACTCACTAACACGATGTAGTTGGCGGGTGCAGCTCATGGAACGTAGCATCGAGCTTTTGGACTTTGAGAAAGTAGATCAGATGGTACAAATTCACGGTCAGTCCGAGTCGTCTACGCTCAACCTCTGCTTGTTCTTATTGTTCTATAGACTACGCCGGAGTTAGCTTTCTTGGAGGTCGAGATGCCAACCAGAAAGCGGCAGCCGCCGAAGCAACGAACATTTTCCAGAATCACTACCCTGAGTTCTTGGTAAGTCCTTTTCCTACCTGGACTCGGCTTTTGCAGCTCATAGCATCTCTACTTTACAGTCCTCGAAGTTCTTCATCAACGTACCCACATTGCTCACGTGGATCTTCTGGCTCTTCAAGCCTCTCGTATCCGCGAAGACCTTCGCCAAGATGCAAGTAGTTGGCACGTCGAAGAGCACGATCTCTGCCGCCCTCCTTCCCATCATCGACAAGAGCGAGCTACCTGCACGATATGGCGGCGACGCCAAAGACCTCACCGACTAGAGCACCGACGATCTCATACATCTGCCGAGAGTATCGGTCAATCTTATACCGCTTTTCGTGTCCAACAACCTGTTTTCGTTCGCTTTTGCACCTCCCGTCCTTCGTTCTTGCTCTGTTCTTGCATGATATGTCTGGATTTTAGACTTTTTCTGCTCGCAGTTGTCACGCTCGTTTTATCACCTCTGGTTTACACACCCTTCACGTCCTCGTATTGATTTCATGACTTCGTTATGCGTTATTCCCCCACATTGCTACATACTATACCCTTCCTACTCTTGGATTACTGACCGGCTTGGCTTATAGAATTGATCTCGTTGACCATCCGATTATCTCAGAAGAAAGTTGGCTGACGCCTTTCGACACCATATCGCATGTGAGGCTGCTACGGTTCAACTCAGATGGTGAACCATCAAATCCAAGCACGAGTAATCTCGACGTCCCCCGGAATGTACAATTCAAGACGAGACTACTGATGCCGGATAGCGAGGGAGGTATTGAGTCACATTGTCGTAAAGAAGAGGCGAATCCTACGGACGACATATTGGTACAAAAATTACCGTGGTCTGTATAAGAGTAGGCATAGGTGGCTGCGAACGTCCGGGACCTCTATTGTGTTGATTGACCATCATACTGTTCCGACACCGGCCACGATTCCGTAATTGCAAAATTTGTCGCTCTTAGAAACATTCGAGAAATCAGCTCGAGGCAGGTTGATTCTCCAGCAGTGCAAAGACTCACATTTCGGACACGCCAGGAAAGAACGGCGCAAAGTTCGCATTTTTCTCCTTGGCGAACTGAGGAAAGAGTCGTCGCAGTGTATCCTCAGACAACTCCTGTTGTTTCACCCGACCAGGTCCGGCCCACCACACTCCGACCTGCATGACTCGGGCTTTACGAAACAGAGGAGAACACAATATGGAGTCAATGATATCGCATTGCGGGTCTTCGCCGGGTCCTGAGGGATATAACTGTCCCTCTCCGACAGAACGTACTCGGATCTGTAGTGCCAGAGTATCCAGTTCATGGAACTTCAGCAGCGAAATGGCGCGGTGGAGGCTGAGTGAATTGAGAATAGGGCCCCAGAGAATTCCGGGGGCCTTGAGTTCAGAGTAGATGTGAAATTTCAGAGACCGAAGACCGCAATTTGGGGCAAAGTCCAAGAGTCCTGTGGATTGACCGGAATGAAAATTGTGCTCCTCCACTAACCAGAGAATTGACATACCTATAGAGCGTACAAGATCTATGTTCGCGTCATTGGCTGTGAAGCGAGATAGCGCGAGATTTTGAAGCTGAGATCCGCAAGCAGCGACAAAATTGAGCAGAGACCGGAAGTCAGAGTCCTCCGGCTCCCATGGCAGTGTGATGTCGAGGGACGAAATGGCGGGGTGAAACCAGGCAAGGTACATCGGCAGCAAAGATGCGGTGTTAACGGTCAGCCGCAGCTGAGGAACAGAGATTTTTGGGAGCCTAGAAAACGCAACGACGCCCTCACGTCGATCGAGGGGCAAAACCTCGTCCTCCGCATCGAACTCTATACTGGTGACATGCGGAGAGAGGGCTTTCATGAAGTGGTAATACTGGCCGTACGTAGGGAGCTGAACTCCGCTGCTCAATTGCAAGAAACGAACGGAAGAGAATTGGGAGAGGCCTGTCCAGAATGTAGGATGGACGCCATCATCGTGAACGTTTTGCCATACGAAGTGTAGCCGCCACAGATTCGGAAGTAGACATGGGATATGGACGGGGAAAAGAGAGAAGCTTCCGTCATCGAGGTAACATTGGACTGAGATCTCTAGGACGAGATGGCCGTTAAATGGGTTGGACTGGATCGATGTGACGAAACGTCGCAGATTGCTTGACCGCTGTCCCGCTTGGATTTGCAGAAGCACCGTGCGATAGAGATGCAGCCGAGAGCGAGGAAGCCAAGATGGGTGAACCAAGCAGCATGCGCGCAGCGACCTCCTTCTCTCTTTGAGAAGGGCTTGGTGCCGACGACTGTGTATGATTTGTCGGAAGATGTCAACAGAGAGAAGAATGTCCAGGATATCGATGATACTCTCCCAAATTTCGGTTGGAAGAGAGCTGCGATGGGCTTTGGAGCTATATGCTCGATCAAAGCTCCGTACGGCCTGTCAATCGGGAGCATCAGCTCTAGGATTCTCTAGCTTCACCAACATTGTCTAGTTGATTCACCTCATGGGATGTCATCGTTTGTTGTTCGTGGACCAGTCGCGTCTTCAACGAGGACCGATCGCGAGCTTGAGGGGCCGCGTCCGTTGGAATTGAGATCGTGTCAGCGATCTAACTGACGGATAAGCACTCCAAACGAAAACAACGCAGCTGAGTCTTTCAACATCCGGATTTGAAGACTTACGTTGAATCTGCATCCAATGCGAGCACAGTAACCAGTTTAGCTAAAGAGGCGGTCGCATGGAGGCAAGGGAGTCCACGTGGTACTGGCGCCTTATAGGCCAATATTATTATCTTCAGCTTGAAACTCAGAGTCAAATGGACCGTCGACGTCCTTGTCAACCAAAATGCATGACTCCCGCTTTTACTTTGCCCTCCTTCTCGAGCACGGTCGTCAGCGGCCAAATTCCGAGTGATGTTTTACGGATTTCCAAAATCTTGTGAGCGGTGCGTACCATATTCATCTACTTGTTACCAGAGGTAATCGTTGCTCAATAGAGTCATCTAGACTGAGTTGCACCGACCCCGAAGGCTGCCATCGTGCTTGTAGAGGAAGCTCGAGCGTATTTTGCCGTGCGGTCTGCGATCATCTATGGCTTCCAAACGATGAACTGGAGAGGGAGAATTTTCGCATCGAAACGTTCCGTCGAGAACATCCGCACTATCGTACCGCGGACCACCCTGACTGCTACCTCCCCTGCGTCGAGCCCTTCCGGAAGAAATACCTCTGCGTGGACTGCAGGCGGACGTTCAAGCCATCTATCATCCCTGGAAACCAGTATCGCTATGATTTCGGAGAGGAAGGAGTACATCGGCTGGAAGTGAGAACGGTCAAAGCTCGGCTGCTAGAGATGTGGAGACGCTATGAGAAGTTGGCTCGGCAGCGGAAGCAGGGAATGTCGTGGACGAGGTTCGCGCGGGAGCATGAGGACGAGATTGAGAGAATGGGGAAGCCGTCGAGGTTGGAGGGCTGGATTCCGCTGCAGAAAGTGCGGTGTCCGGGTTGCGGTCATGAAGGCCAAGTGGTTGGGGAGAAGTTCGAGGTTCCGGCGAGGAAAGATAATAGGGGATGGACACGAGTCAAGAAGGACATCTCGATCGATAAGGGGTATTTGGGACAATACTTGACAGAAGAAAGAGAAGCGGAGATGCTGCGGGAACGAAGGCGGCTGCAGATGAGAGAGAGAGATCGAGAGGGCTGGATTGAGCAGAAAGCAAAGCGAATACGGGCGTTGCAAAGTGCTGACGTCGACCAGTCAGGTAGAGTGGCCAACCCAAGCCATCGCCTCCAGACGAATGAATTCTCTCTTCAGCCTTGATGCGTACAGAATAATTCTCCTTCACTTTCACGGCCATCCATACTCCAAGCCATTATCGTTTACAGGCATGCCGTAGCTGCCAATCAATTAGAGAGAAGATAGGAAACGATACACAAGCTACAATTACAACGCAGCGCGCTCTGGCAACGTATGAGACCCCAGCCGATAATGATAAAACCCTCTATGACCTCTCGCCGCGCAACCTCCTGGCAAGAGCGAGATCTTTGGGCTGAATGGTGACACGCTTGGCGTGGATGGCGGCGAGATTGGTGTCCTCAAAGAGGGAGACGAGGTAAGCCTCAGCGGCTTCTTGGAGAGCCATAACGGCGGAGGATTGGAAGCGGAGATCGGTCTATAGAGCAAAGAGGTCAATAAACTGAGCGAAAGGATAAGACGAGGTAAGGCATACCTTGAAATCCTGAGCGATTTCACGAACGAGACGTTGGAATGGGAGCTTGCGGATGAGGAGCTCCGTAGACTTCTGGTAGCGACGAATCTCGCGGAGAGCGACAGTACCGGGCCTGAAGCGATGAGGCTTCTTGACACCACCAGTAGCGGCCTGAAAGAAGACCAATGAGACAACCGAGCTCTGAAAGAATCGAAGAAGTACTCACGGCAGCGGTCTTACGAGCGGCAGACTTGGCAGCGAGCTGCTTACGGGGTGCTTTACCTGAAGTCGAAGTGCCAATGAGCGAAAGACTTCACAAAACTGTTGAACTGCTACTCACCACCGGTGGACTTGCGAGCAGTTTGCTTGGTGCGGGCCATTGCGGAAGGCGAGAGTTTAAGAGTTTGGTGACGAGTGGCTCGCAAGTGGGTGGATGGGCGAAAAGATGAGAGACGGCAGAGGCCAAAGTGGCTGGGTACTTATATGGCTGCGCGACAAGCGCCAGACGCGACGCGTCGGGCTCACGTGCGCGGCGCGTTGAATCGCAATCAACAAAGTCACGTGAAGGGTCGCGCCGTGGCCACTGCGCGCTTACCTCGCGCTCCTATATAAGCCGCCTCCTTTCGCTCATCGAAGTTCCCCCATCCGTCGCTGCCTACCTGCCTCACTCGCAAACTCCTCGTTCAACCGTTTCAAACAACTTCTCATCTTATAACAATGTCTGGCCGTGGAAAAGGTGGAAAGGTGAGCAATATTCTTCTCCTGCCGTGGCTTCTTTCACTCATTATCTTCTCCGACTGTAGGGTCTTGGAAAGGGTGGTGCTAAGCGTCACCGCAAGATTCTTCGTGACAACATCCAGGGTGAGTAAACTTCTGAAGTTTCATGGTCATCTTCATTGCTGAACGCTACGACGACTTCGCTAGGTATCACTAAGCCCGCTATTCGCCGTCTTGCTCGCCGTGGTGGTGTCAAGCGTATCTCTGGTCTCATCTACGAGGAGACTCGTGGTGTATTGAAGATCTTCCTTGAGAATGTGAGTTACCTCAGCTTCGCCTCGACATTGCAAAGTGGCTGACCTTGGTCCTTTTCAGGTTATCCGCGACTCCGTCACATATACCGAGCATGCGAAGAGGAAGACAGTGACTGCATTGGACGTCGTCTACGCTCTGAAGCGATCAGGCCGTACTCTCTACGGTTTTGGTGCATAGAGTCTCTTGCTTCGCTGTTTGTTTCGTTGGTCTCTGTTCTCCTACTGTAACATTACTGTATTGTATCTATTCACTACTTTATCACATCCCTTTGCGCTTGGCGTCTTGCATATGTGTGTCATAGCAGTGGGTGTCTTCGGACTGCCTCTCAGCGAAGACGAGATCTGGTTGACTCATCGTGTCGCTCGCTGTCATAGACTCAATAGCCATCGTGAGCAGTTCCTCGACGTCGACCGCAGCCCGACGTTCTGTTATTGAGAGTGTGCGTGACCTGCTTAGCAATGGCCAGAAGGAGATGACATTGCTTTGCAATCCACCGTTGGCGCCCTCGCTCACTGCACCGCGCGTTGATCATCATCCTATGCATCAACCGTCCGAAGCCTCCCTCGCGTACTACTGGCATCCTGACTCGATTCGCCATCTTGACGACTCGTACGTTCTCTGGTTTTGTCGATTCTAACAGCGTCGTGGACGGCGTCGGAACCTCCCGAGGTCCAAAGAGACTCCGGCCCAGCCATTGCCTGCAGAATATCACAGGTTTCTGGCTCTGAAGAGGGGCGAGTCCGAGGACTCTCGAGGGGTTCGTCCTTGCAGCCAAATGGCTCCCCATTGAGACGCTGAGGTAAGACGCTCTTGGGTTAGTGTCCCTTGGACCATACTCTGCATTTTCTGCCCGGTGCTCTGATCTAGCAGGTTCCTCAGCGGAGTCGTGTTCTTAGTCCGACGGATCAGGTCAATATTTCAACCGGGCTCGCGACGCCTCGTCCAGGACTGTGCTCTTCCGAATATCGAGGAGCCTATAAAACAGACGACTAGTCGGCTCCGAGCCCCTTGGATCTTTCGTTGCCCCCCGCCAGGAGCGACTCCTTGCACATCGGATTTGGGATCCCGGCCTCACAGCAACGCTATCAAACGCACACATACGCAGCCTCAAACACGGTCTCCACGAGGTACGTGACACGTCTTCTTTCACTGGGAGCGACCACTTATATAAACCTTCTCGCATTACAGCTGTGCAGAATTTCATTTTCTGCCCCCGTTCCCAATCGTACCGACGTTACCCTACACCAACCCCCTCCTCCACCATGATCTACAAGCACGAACGATCCCAGAGGATCAAGGGCGAGGACTTGCCCAACGAGATCCTCCTCCAAATATACCCCTACATGCCCCTACAAGGCCTCATCGCTGCACGCGGGGTTGATCGTCGCTGGCGCAGCCTAGTCTCCCAAGCCTACATCTACCCCATACGACAACGGCTACTGGAGCTCTACCTCTACTGCCTAGAGAAGCCAGCGTTCCTTGATTCCCGTCCCGACGTCATCCCACATATCATCCCGTACGACCGTGACGACTACCTCAAGTTTCTCCCGGATGTCATTCCAGAGGAGTTCGAGCTGTGGATACGCGAGTGGCCGGCGTACGGTGTGATTGGGTGGATATGGCCGGGGCTGAAGGAGAGGCTGGGCGTATGCAAGGACTGGTCCTTCACATGTCGGTGCAACTGTATCGGACACTGTCCGCCATTCGTCAAAACGATCACCTTTCATCAGCGAGTCGCGAACGGGGCGAGCGGTGGGCTGGACTTGTCCTCTTCGTCCGATGGAATTCTTTTCCACGCCGCTGCCTACCTACCGGTCGGAACGGATATCACCCTGGCGGGGGACATCTCGTGGCTGGACGAGGGGGAGAACGAGATGGTGAGCATCGAGTTGACGGTGATGTGCGTCTGTACGTGTACCTCGGACGGACGGCGGTACTGGCTGGTCCTGGACGGGAAGCGCGGCGGAGAGAAGATGAAAGGCGTGGTGTACCTGGGCAACGGAGGCGTTGACCTCAAGTCGGAGGATATCGTGTCGCAATCGTGGCCCGATTTTCTCCAGCTGGAGCTGGATTGCGCGAAACCCTGCACGCACCCTGGCGGACCGTGTTCGGCCGTTGACGAGCTCCTGCATAGTCCTAAAGTACGTCCGCCGTCGTTTCTTTCGCTCAGTGCCTCGCTCACGCCACACGCAGCTTGGCCTTTGATTACCGGCGACCTGTCGTATTCCCTTCTTCCGCCAACGCTCTTCTTCAACGTGGGGCCGACAGCGGAGGTTAACGTTCATCCTTCGAAAAAGGTCACCAGGATGCACACTTTACGTCTTACGACGAGCAGTGTTTGCATTCGACCCACCTCTCGACTCACACGGTGTTCCACACTATCTATCTATCCGAACTACCCCCCACTCATCTCTCTGTATTACGCTTAGAATCGAATGTAATCATATTATTCCCTTGCTTCCATCTGTAGGATACGAAATATAGACCACATTGCTACAGTAGTATACACTAGGATATCTCTTATTCGCTCTCGCTACCAGAATACATCACTGCATATATCACCCCATATCCCGCCGCGGCGACTGATGATCGATGACTCTCAGCTCAACTCCTCGATGAATGCACGGCGCACAGGGTCGGATGACCCTCCAGTTTGAGTTCGTACGTCTCTTCGCGGCACCTCGTCGTCAATCACCAATTGGCTGCGTTTTGTGTCCTGTGCTTTCTTCCCTGCATCCAACCCTTCACGTTCGACCTGGCTCGCTCTAGCCGCTATTTCGTCCGCTAACATGCGGAGAACGGAGGTCGACGTCGTCAAGATACGCGCGGCATAGAACGTAAGCTTGTGAGATACGTGGGTGTCTTTTGGGCCCGGTGTATGCGATGCATCTTGTGGCGGCGGCTGGAACAACATAGAGATGTCGTTAAGAGCCCGGGACACATGGTTGGGAGCGGCGGCGGCGTTGGAAGTGGAGTCCTCTGTCTCAGAAGGTAGCTGGGCAACCAAATGTGGTCGGAAGAGCGTCGAGGCGTCTCGTAAAAGAACCGTGAAGGACTCCGCCGCGATTGTACCCTGCAGGGACGGTGAATATCAGTTCAATTGACAATGTGGGGAAGCAAAGAACAGTATAACGGTAGTCCCGCTGATTGAATACATCCCGTATGAGCACAATCAAGAATAGGCGTTACGTACCGGTGTAAACCTGGACCAGACGTCCGTTATCGTCTCACTCAGTGACGGCAATACAGTCTTGGACCTCTTGTCGATGAGGAACGGGACCAGCTGGGAGATGGTCTGCCGAGCGGCTTGACGATCCGGGTCTTGGAGGAGAGAAAGCGGAGACGTGGAGAAGTGTCTCGTGGTATATGCGTAAGCAATGCTACGTCAAGCACGAGATAGCATGAATGAATTGAAACGCGGAGGAGATGTGATTCAAGACGCACAGAATCGCAGCGATATTGTATAGCAACGAAGGACTACTGGCCGAGCTCGCCGCAGAGGCGTTCATCATCGTCGGAGGGACGCTCAGTGGTGGTGGAGGCTCCCCGTACTGCTTGGTTCTTGGAAAGGCGGTACGCTCCTGCGCTACGTCGTCGGCGTGACGCTCCCACCAAGGCTCGATGAGATCCTCTTCCAGCTCTTCGCTGGAAAGAAGTTGTTGAGCCAGATCACCGGAGGGGTCTCCCAAAGCTTTCGTGAATTTGTCTCGTTCCGCGGGACTGAGCGCAGACCATATTTCGTCATAACTGGCATGTTCTACATCCAAGGCCGCGGATCGTCAAGAGATAGCAGAAAATCAGGAACAGGCGGGAGACGCACCTAGGTCCAGGACTTCTAAACGATTTGCCAAATCGTCATCTTCCTCATCTGCCTCCAGCGCTGCAGCATCCTCCGCAGACTCCTCTTCGAACCGCTGGAGCAGCTCCATCATCTTGCGGCGCTCGTCCGAGGACTTGGATGGCTCTGACTTAATTTGGGACTCGAGCTCTTTCTTGTAGAACGTTTCTGAGCATTCCGAATGACTCTGAAGGAGAGAACGCAAGGCTCGAATGAGGAAATATCTGGTACGGCGAAACGTAACGGAAGTACGCACTTCTGAACGGAAACACGTCAGAGAGCAGTATGGAATATTGCATCGTGGACATGTGTATCTTGAGAACTGGCGGCGACAACTACGCGATGGGTCAAAGGGCAGGTGGACGGGTGCAAGGAAGGACCTACATATTACAGGGGATGGTGCCCAAATTATCCTGCACCGAAACCTGCGGCGAGGACGCCTCGCCCGCCTGCGAGTCGGACATCGTGAACGGTGAGTGTGGGAGGCGGGGTGGAGTGGTGGGAGCTGCTCGACACGGAGAGCAGCGAGTGGTAGCGGGACAAGAGAGGCGCACTCGACAAGCGCCCGCCTGCTCATCGTTTGTCTCTGCTCTGTCATCGTCGCTCCCGCCCTCGCCCGCCAATCGCGTTCGCGTCTCCAGGCTTTTTGGACGACCACAGCGCATCGTCGAAGACATACCAAACCAGTCAAGCTACAATTGACCGCTGCATCCTCTCATCTGACCACTCGCCATGGCTGCCACGCAACCCACCCCAGCTCCGTTCAAAACGCCAAGTGCTCCGCGTAATCTAGTACCCCTCTGGACGCAGCTGTTACAGAAGAACCCTCCGGCATTGAACCTGGGCTCTATCTCCGGTGCTGCCGACAGACCTCTGCCTCCTATTGCGCCTCTGGACAAAGCCGGTACCTCTATGCGCATCCTTCTCCACGATACCCAGATCCAGTTCGAGAAGTTCTCCGAGCGAGTGGTGAAGTTGACCGGCGACGTCGACGACACCAAACGCGAAATCACGACGATGCAGAAGCTGTTTGAGCGAGAACATGAATCGCTGGTGGAAGAGGTCGTGGATCTCGGTGCGTCCTTTCTGGGTCTACTCGGTGCATATATGCGCTCATTATGACCTGCATTGGATCCCCTTTGCCCGTTGCTTCTACGCAACTGCAGCAAATAGATGCCAGACCCAGATACAAAAATCAGTCGGGAACCCAGCCCAAGCATCCCGACTGGATGAGCTCCATCAGAAGTATTCTGCCATGGATGCACGGCTTACATCTCTCGATGGTAAAGTAGATGCATTGCATATGGTGCGCATAGCTCGTCTGTATTGTTGTCCTGATCTCGAGCTTACGTGTCTACCGCAGCTCAATCAGACGCAATCTCAAGCACTGCAAACTATACAAGACCAGCAATGTCAGCTACTTGCGGCACTGACCCCGGTGCTCCCTCTGCTTCAGACTATCCCTCTTCACGTCGAAAATGCCAAACACGACATCAAGGATTTCATCTTCAATACTCAGAAGGCAACTTCCGTGGATCTACAGTCTCAGCTATCCTCGGTGTCTACTCAACTTCGGGAGAATCTGGTTTCTACTCTATCTCGTCCTACTCCGCCTCCCTCAGTGGCTCCAAGAGAAGCAACGTATTCGTCTTCCGTTTCCGAACGATGTGCTCCAAAACGGCGCAAGACCGACTCTGGTGGTCTCCCTCTTGGGTCCGACAGCCTATCGTCTACTCGTGCTTCTACTCCCAACCGGCCGCTTCGATCGCCTCGAGAATCTAGAGCTTCTAGTCCCCGTATTCAAAATGCGTCTCCCGCTCGTCTTGACGTGCCTACTACCGCTTCCTCGACTGCACTGTCTATGCCGTTGCCTCAACCACCTGAGCCGACTCCTGGTCCTTCTCTTGGTCCTCCGGCGGACGACACCGACTCCATTGCACCGCCTGCTCAACAAGAGAATCCAAGCGCAGTCCTCTCAACTTCGCTTCCAACAATGATTACCCCCATTCAACGCTCTAACTCGCAAGTCGTTCGTCCCCTGCCTGCCAAGCCGTTCAGTTTGAAAGAGATGCGCGCTCCTTTGGTGCGTAACCCTCCTTCGCGATTTTTCGATCTCGTACTAACGCTAACGTCGTGGGTCAGGGTAATGAAGGAAAGAGGTTTCTACCGATCGACGACGACGAAGATGAAGAGGATGAGATGGAGATGTGAATGGATCCCGTTTGCTCAGACATGCTCGTATGGTTGGCTCTCATGCTGACAGCTGCGCTTGATAGGCCACTTCCTCTTGACCTTGCTCTGTGTATGCTACTCGTTCTGCTTCTAGTGTCCAAATGCGAGACGTTTTTCAGCAAACATGACGGACGTTGACATCCACCAGCGGTTGTGATTCATTGGGCAGAGAACGACTGCCAGTAAGTACCGGGTCGCGGAGGACCTGTGGTGTTCCTGGTTGATAGTTCGCGTGAATCCGCCGCCAGATGACGGGTTGAAGATAGCTGCTCAGCTTATTGGGGTACCGTATCGGTGCGAAGCTATATATCGTTGCTCGCCCTCCAATGGCAGAATGTCAATCATACAATACTGCACCATTTGCCTCGTCGTAAGACATATTTCTGCTTTAGCCTGAGCTCCATGTTGACCTCGATTAGAGAATGAAGATCGTGATAAAGTAGCAAAGACACCGAGGTTGCGAGCGTGGTTGCGAGCGTGGTTGCGAGCTGAAACTTCTTGGCGAAGGACGGTCGGTCACGTGAACATCAGATCTAAGATCTTGCGAAAAGCTTTCAAGAGTCACTGAGACTGGACCCACAACTCGAACTTTTACAGCATCGCGTCCGCGTTACGACCATCGTCTTTCTCTCTTCTATTGCAGCTTCTGCGTCGCTCGCCACGACGACGACGACGACTACACACAAGATGCCATCGTATCCCCATACGCGGCTGCACGTTGGTCCCTCCTCGTCCGTCGTAGTGTCTGGACCATACATCCAACTTGTGAATAACGCGTACGTTCGTGTTTACAAGTATAATCAGGATGATGCTAATTGTATCTCGCCTCTTCTTGCAGTAGCGGCGCGATCACAGCCATAGCCGATGAGTCGACAACCACCAAGTCAGGTCCGATACGATGTTCAGCAGTGGATACGAAGTGGAAATGGGTAGTCGCTGCGGGAGATGACAAGAAGCTGAGGGTATGGGATATCAATGATAACTTGAAAATGGTCTCGGAAAGGTGCGTACATCGCGTCTTCTCATAGCATCGATTTCGGTGCTGAAAATTTCCTCTTTTTGCGTGAGGAAGAGAGCTGCCCAAGAAGCCGACAGAGATTCGTATCACGCAGGATTCTGAGACGATTCTTGTGTCTGATAAGTTTGGGGACGTGTTCAGGTCAGGCAAGCACCTATTTCTCCTCTGTCTATACAGGAAACGTGAAGCCTGAACATGCACATGATTGCCTCCTACAGGTACCCTATGATTCCCAGCACCGAACAAGAGTCTGCTGCACGACCTCAGGTTACAGGAAGGGGCGCGTTGACCTCGCATGAAAACCTCGCAGGAGGATCGCTCGTGCTGGGACACGCGTCGCTGCTCACATCCTTCCTACTTTCCGACGACGAGAAGTTCATCATTACGGCGGACAGGGACGAGCACATACGTGTCAGTTGGTATCCTCAAGGATACGTCATTGAGCAGTATTGCCTCGGGCATACAAAGTGCGTTTTCCAAGTCCCTCACTGGTCATTTTCTGAGATCTGACGTTGTCGCCAGATTCGTATCTGCCATTCACATTCCCTCCTTTTCACCTCATTCTCTTATCTCTGGTGGTGGAGATCCGTATTTGCAATGCTGGAACTGGACAACGGGCAAGAAAATATCGTCAATACCGATATTGGACGCCGTCCTTCCTTTCATCACAGTAAAACCACCGAAGGGACGTGCATGGAGCAATGGGGATGAAGAGGAAGGTGGTGGCGCGGAGAAGCCTGGGAGGCGGAAGGGGAAAGGGAAGAAAGGGAAGGGGAAAGAGAAAGCAGGCGGGTCTGGGGATGCAGCAGAACCGGCGCAAGATGAGGGTGCCGAAAGTAGCGAGGTGGCTGATGCGGCAAGTGCAGGAATCAAGGACGGAGAAGCAAAACAGAGTCTAGAGGACGTGATAATGGCCGAAGAAGGACGGAGTGAACAAGAGGTTTCTCGAACTCAAGAAGAACAAGACCCGACGCTTGTCGTGAATCGGATCGAAACGGTGCAGTTATCAGACGAGTCGAGGTGGATTGTGTTCAGTGCTATTGGGTACGTCCTCTTATACTAGCAAGGCAGGACGTTGATGCTGAGTATTCGATGAAGTGCAACAGCTTTGTTCTACACACGACATCCCGTGGATGAATTTGCGGAATCATCTACGATTTATTCCCTTGACTTCGAGAAACCAGTCATTGATTTCATTTCATGGGAAGCTGGTAACTTTCTAGTGCACGTAGACTCGGAGTGGACAGATTCGACCGCTGAGACTCAGGGAAGGACGGAATTCGCGCGATCGGCCAGCTGGAGCCAGACTGAATCGGGTTGGAAGGTAAGGAACGAAGTTTTCTTGAACGATGGACCTTCCTCATCGGTTCGTACAGCTCTCAGAAGAATCCAACAAATCTCCGTTGATCAACTCGCTAAACTCGGCGTGTCTAAAGTCAGGTACGCTCTCTTCTCTGCAGCCACTTGCCGTGGACGGCCTGACCGAACACTTCCTCAGCGACACCTGCAGAACTAAAAGTCGCAGATATATACGCCCACTTGGCGTCCATGCCCAAGAACGTCGATCCGGAACACGATCCTATTGTCCGAGATGACCTCGCCACCCTGGATCCATCGGAACTCACCGAAGACGCCGTCGAGGGAAAGGGCAAATTGACACAACGAGAGCTCGCACGACTCAAGAACAAGAGAGCACTAGTTGAGAGCATCAAAGGGAAGGAGGTGGGAAAGAGTGCTACGCCTGAGGTAGTAGAGGAAGGCAGGGAAAGCAAGAAGGCGAAGTCGGATGAAGAGGTGGAGGTTGCCATGAACAAGTCTTAGCAGGGCATCGCAGTGATCGAAGTTACACACCGTGTACAAATATCACCTCGCGAGTCGTAGCTCTGCCTCTTTACTGACGAATATTTGAGCAGAACCATGGACGCGAGTTGGATATTAGTTGCACAATTTGCTTCAGGTTCTCACACTCCACGGCAGTTGAAGCTGCTCATCTCGAAGATCGAAAGTTGGAATCATCCCTTACAGTCCCTTACATCTCTCCGGCTAATGTTTCGGGCATCACGGTAAGTACATGATTTCAGGATCTCGACAGAAGCAGTATAGCTTCGCTGTGAAGATGATCTCTTCGCATAGTGTGGCTTACGCAGATGAGTGTGATGTACCGACACTACATCAGGTATAAAGCCCTAGAAAATATGTGACAGCTCCTCAGCCGAGCTGCTCACTTAGTTCACTTCTTTCCTCACAGGTGCAGGCCGGTCAGTCATCTCTATTCGTCGATACCTTCCAGTCCTTGAACTCAGTACCTCATTCACATGTAATACAGCCTTTTGACGACTTCAAACAACTACTTCGTTCCCCCACAGCTCATCTGCATCAACATTTCAACATGCGCTTCATCACCATCAGTTCAGCTGTCCTCGCCACTCTTGCGGCCACCGTCACCGCACTTGATGCCCCCGCCGCTAGTGCATACACCCCCCGAGGGTTGGCTTCGCACGACTCTCATCTTTCTCGCAGGTTTGCGGAGGTCGTCGATGCTGTATACGCTCGCGGTCTATCAGACGGTCGTCGTCTTCAAGCACGCGACTTCCCTGATCAGCACACGTACATGCGCCGCGCCGGGATGTGAGACTATTCCGTCCTCTTTCTTTCCACTTTGACTGATCGTCATGGTTCAGGAGCGTACCTTATGGCATACCTGCTGGAGAAGGATTCCAGAAAAGTGCCGGTTATCACAGTAGTAGTCCGAGTAAGACTTCGAGTAAGAGTAAGACTTCGAGTTCGGGCAAGACTGCTAGTGCGAATACTGGTCAGACTGGCAGCACCAATGAAGCTGGGGGCACTGGTCAAGGTCGGAAGTCGCAAAACTCTGATGGATTCACTGATGCAGAGAAGTATCCCGGAGAGGGAAACTGGCTCAACGACTATTAAATTGAGAGCATCGTAGACAGGCCTTATCGCAAAGTTGCTTGTATCTTTCGGAGAATGCTGATGTTTGGAGGTTCAATACAATCAGATGTGCTTGCTTGCGGAGAGACATGGCATTCAGAGTTCAACGTTCGACGTTCAATACTAGTACTACGGTAGTACTTTGTTTTAGAAGTCGCACACGCTTCGAACGACATCGGCGAGAGATCGCATTGCGGCGGAAAACAGCGGTACACAAGCGGTACAGACGTTGTATTGAATGAGAACGAAGAGGATGGGAGCATATGCAAGCCTGCTCAAAGACACTGCGAGATAAACTTGTGGTACTCGACACTCTACTTCCGAGAACGAGTCGTAGGCAAGCGGGCCACGTGGCCATCAGCTCGAGACGCCGGTATGATTCTGCGGCTCCTCGTCCTTTCCTCTAGTTCTGATATTTACTTTTACTTTCAATAAGCAGGCTGTTATTCCCTCTCAATTGCAAGTATTACTGACAATGGCAACTCTCGCAGGTCTTCTCGCTTCACGCCATCGATTGAAAGCCCTGTTCGCGTCATTTGGATCCTCGCTAATAGCGTTTTGGCCACAGAAATCTCTGAACGCAAGATCGTTACCGCGCGCTGTGTCGACCTCGACGTTCACACGATCTCGACCACTGCGTACTCACACTGTGCGGAACTCAGGCCTCAGGACTACTCTGGTACAATTTGGACATCGGGCGATGCTGGGAGCCGTGACAGTAGTGACTGGTTTCTACAGTATCGACTGTTATCCTCGCGGACCAGGTGCGGAGATTTGACCCCGGGTACTGCATCATCGACTTCCAATTTTCAAACCTTGAAGCTTGATCGCTTGGATTGCATTTCCATGCCGATGTGGCGTCACTCATAAAGACAGTGATCTTGGACACCGCCTACCTAAAGGGTGGCTGTATCAAGAAGACGGAGCACAAATTCGTTGGCTCTCAAAAGGTCGCCGAGAGATGCTGTGACAGCAGACGACACCTTTCCTCCGCGTTCTCATCATCGTCCTTTCTCTATTCACCTTTTCATTTTCCAATCGTTCACCGTACGATGGGGGACGACTCTGCAGGTGAGTATCACATATCTACGGTGCTTCGATGCATCGCTGACATGAATCGTACAGTGATTGGGATAGCAGCTATCTCTGCAACGTTTATGTCAGTGCATCGACACTGTGCCGCGACGCGACGCATCGCGGTCTGACTGTATCTTTTGTCGGTTCAGATGGGAATTCGTCACCTCGTTGGATTTCGAATGGAGCTTTTTGCGGAGGAGAAAGATGTTCACATGGCCAATAGTGAGTCGTATGAAGCTACCGAACGCTGTACTATATGTTGATCATCTTTCTTCGTTGTGCAGGCGATTTATTTTGCAGGTCGTTACTTCACTCTGATCACCGTCTGTCTGGAGTGAGTGGTTCCGCCGTCAGGCTGTATATCTGATCTGATTGCGGGAATTTGTCAGGCTAGTCCAGCTGGGGGACCAGTCCACTTATGTACGTTCCTATGCTTCGCGTCGGAGAGGTCTAGAAAGCTGATATGGCCTTCAGCAATTCGAGCTCGCGGACACTGCTAGGGTACGTCCAATATGCGACTGTCCACGTGTTGCGAAGCAATGCTGAAAAGACAACGATGTCCAGCGGTTTGACTGCCGGAATTCATCGTTACGCGACGTTTGCAGCATCGTGGGTGCGTACGAGGTGCGTTGTCCACTGATAGACCTGCGATCACGGACTTCGATACTATCAAATGAATAGTTCTTTAGCTATGGGTCTGACGCATTGGCCACCGCCAACCTTGCTATACGTATGTGAGTATCGGATCCTCCATAGAGCTGGGCTTCAGGAACATTCGACCACTGATCTTTCATCCGTAGGATGGCTCTATGGTCCCTCAGCTGGTGGATTGTGGCTCCTATGCTGTTAGGCATGGTCGGTCACTGGGGTATCGTCATCTGGAGTGTGTTCCGTCTCCTACTCGCGACCTCGCTATAATATCTGATGACTGATTTCGCCTGGCCTTCTAGATACGGCCTCTTTCTCTCGTTCGGGCCAAGCAGACGAGCAGATCCTTCCGATGCTCCTTTATTCGGTCGCGTTCGATGCCGTCGTATTCTTCCTTACCATGTACAAGCTGTGGCGGACGGTGGCCACAATTGGACGTAATCAGCTGTCCTCGCGCCTCACGCAAGACGGCTTTTTCTGGATCTTGGCCATGTGAGTGCTCACTCACGTCAGGTTCAGAAAACGTACATACCGATTTTATTCATATTTCCAGTCTAGCTATCAACTTGAGTATCATGTTTGTTCGATTCGATTCGCCAACCATTGGAATCTTCCCTGCTGCCGTCGTATCCTCCGTACGTACTTTTCACCCTCTTCTCTGCTTGCGCGGCCAACGCATCAGCTGAACTTGCAAATCAGATGCTTTCAGGCCGTCTCGTCCGACGCGTCTCCAACTTCCGAGCCTCGGGACCAGGTACACCTGCGCTCTAGTGAGATTTCCGTCTCTTTCCGATCTATTTGTCTGGAGGACTCACGGCCGTGCCTATACAGTCTTATGACAGAAGACACCAGCGTTTACCAGCCTGCGAACACGCGCCATCTTGACCTCGGAGGAGCGACCACTGTCGCGAGTCCTGACGCCGACCCAGAGTCTGCGCGGTCCACAACGGATATGCTGCAATATGGACGGGGATACTGAGGCTCGTGCGCAAAGGAGAGGTTGCGAGTAGTATACATAACTTATTTCATGATCTCACGAACATTACCATCTGTACAGCGCACGGACATTTGCAGAATAATATTATACTATTCATAACGATGAAGATCATAACGATACTTCGTTTGGTTGGCTGCGGCCGACTGGTGCGATTCATCTAGAACAAACCCTGAAAATGGATGTCTAAGGGTTCTGCATTAGCGCAGATGAGCAGGGCGCTGGGCCCTTGCAAGGGGGTTCTAGAGGATTTGAATAAGGAGACATGCGATTGTGATATCTCTAGTATATGCGGTATTTGGTTCTTTCGTCCACTGTCCATTCAAACATGGGGAAAGCGTGGCCTTCGGTGTTGAACACCCAACGGTCTAGTGGTATCGGATCGTCTTCGCGGAAGAGGAGGTATAGATACTTCAACCTGTTCTTAGCGTCAGAAAGAGTGTCAAAGGGCGCCGCAGTCCAATATAACGTACGTTTCTGCGAGAAAATAACTGGAGAAAGGTTCTGAGCAAATGTTTTGAGATCATGGCCAGGCGATACGCACCTAGGCATCTCGTCTAGTCGCTGAGATGGTACTTGCTGCACATTCATCAAACTGGCATACGCAGTCGGAGTCCTGGTACGGAGCTCGATTGCCTGAAACACATCCCAACCTCTCTCTCGCCACTTCCTGTCTCCCGTTGTCCGCCACATGAGGTAGAAAGACTCGACAGCCTGCGAAATCCGGGCGACGGGTAAGCAACACAGTGGCAATGCGCATGACGGCCCAAACGCACCTCCGGTCTCAAGAAATATTCCCGCCTCTTGTTCGCATAATCTCTGAGCCCTTTCATCACAGGTTTCGGATCCTTCACGCCAGGCGGCACGCCTCCAGGACGACCAGCCGATTCCCACTCTTTCACATGCTCCATCCATCGACCCGCCAACAGCCCCTCCCTCTTCCGTCTCTTCTCCTTGACGTATCCGACGCTGGGGTTCCCATCGTCGTACTTGAATTGAGTGTTGTGAAATTCGACTTCGTCGGGGCCAAGACCGGCCTCTTGCTCTCGATAGAGAATCCAGCAGGTGTTTGCTAGCCCTTCTGCTGCCCAGAGATGCAGCTCTCGGTCTCGTGGAGACAACGCTGAGGGCGGTAGGGTATGCGCGCCAAGCGCGAGCAATCCCGGGAGGAAGCAGGAGAGATGCTCGAACCTACGAGAGGGTGTCGGCGGGTCGGTGGTGGTTTCTGCGTCTGTCACGTAGAGAAGATGGCGAGTAGGAGATAGATATAAGAGATTTTCGAGGATCGCGGAGACAGAGCGAAGGTCTAGACTGATTCGTGAGCGAAGAATACAAGTCGGATAGACACGGAGAGCGTACACAGGTTTAATGCTTTCGACTCAACGCGGGAAGATAGAAGCCACTGCTTCAACATGTACTCGAAGGCACTATCCGCGAAGGCACCGACAGAAAACATATCTGTAGAAATTGAGGACGCGTCGAATGAACTCGAGGACTCGTACGTACGATTCAGAGCTGCACCCGACACAATGTGCAATTGAGTAGGTAGCATCCCTCCTCTGACACTTGTCCGTCTAATCACGTTCATTGCCCGCTCCACCTGGCATCTTCCTGTCAATATCCCGGACTGACAGCCACTTTGGACGATGATTCCTAACCTTCTCAAAGTATTCCGAACGTCCAGTCAAGTGTGCCAAGTATTTGTACTCCATTTGACAGCTCGCGACTTCGGAAAGCATCACTGTGCCGGGCAGCCAACCGAAGCTCATCTCACCACTACACAGTGATCAATTCATTGAGCGACGTCTCATGAAGACTAGATGAAGACTGACGTAACGGTGTTGACACCATTGGCCGGAAGACCCGAGGTCGTATTGAACGCTGGTAGAAGCTTTGTTCCAAGATCATCTGCTCGGTCGAGCAACACGGTTTCATTTGAGAGCGCGTAGGCAGAGAGTAGCCCGCCCAGGTAACGAATAACCTAGAGGTTATTATCGTTTTTACAGCTCTTTCATATGAGAGCAAGAGAACATACTGTCTCAAAGAAAGGCGCAAATTTGGCCTGTAGCACGGGTAAGGACACATTAGCGTGTAGGACATGAGCACGTGTAGCTACGGTTCTTACCTCGTCCAGCGCAAAAGTCATGTTGGCCACAAATGGTAGAGCCTCCTGAAACTCATCTTGCAATCCCATAATCCACATCGTGTCCAATGCATCAACCATCGTCAAGCCCCACCCATTGAGGCTTGAATCCATTCACGAACCATTTCAAGTCAGGCCGTGTCGTATTCGACGAATGGATACGACTCACTTATCACCCCCGCGCATGATAACCGGCTTCAACTCGTCGTGCGGAAAGGCATATCTCCTGTATCCCTTGTAAGCACGCAGAAACGCGACTTTGACTTCCTCCGCGCGCGAATGCCATAGCTTGTGTTCATTTGAGTGCGGGTGGTTGTATGGAGGTGGAGGGAGATGAAGTGGAGGCGCCACTCTATGCAGGCGATGGTGCCGGTAGACCCGATGAGAAACGTAGAAGCTCCCTGGGATTATTAGGGCGACCGCGAGAAGTGCAAATCGGGAGAGCCGTGGTCGCGAACGGATGAACATCTGCAAGACCGTGGCCAATCTGGGGTAAATGCGAATCCAGGAGACGCCGCCGAAGTCAAAAACGAGCCTATCGACTGCCCCAGGACCCCGCAGCGGGATGTCTAGAAGAGAGGGAAGATGAGACCGTTAGGATTGCGGTGAGCGTTGTGAGCAGACGGGGGGTGGAAGCCAGCGGTGGCATTGTTGCGTGGTGTCATAGTGGGAGAGTGCCAAGAGCTTGTATCAACGGAATCGGGGTGTAGACGCCAATACTGGGCAAGACCGTAACGGAGATTGCGAACATTGAGATATGCGGGAGTGGTGAGCTGATATTCAAAACAGATCGTATGCTAGTCTACACAGGTCCGTAACTTGGGTTGGGATATATCTATGCATAGTGGGTCGATGGTGCTGAGCTGCAAGTCAGGATTGAGTGGAAGGTACCCAGTGAAGACGGGGCTTACTGTTAGAGGACGTCTAGTCGCAACTCCCGTCACTTGGTCCATCCTTCCACCTCTCGTCCAAGCTCTTGATACCACAATCGAACTTCTTCTTCCCCAGTCTCTCATTCACGTCATTATGCCTCTCGCACAGCCACCGACTAAGCCCAAACCTCCCGCTAACGTCTGGTGGGTTCGCCTTCATGTTGTCCTCAAGATGCGACGCGCAGTGCGAACACGGGTATAGGATGGGTAGAGAGCGAATGAGGCTGAGCATATTCGCACGCTGATTTGGAGTAGGTTTCTCCGGGTAGTATGCCGCGGTAGTATGCAAGAAGGTCCAAGTCGCGCGGCCAAGGATCTCGACATCTGGAGGGCAATTTGCAGGTCGGGTCTCTGGCACGGCGGGTGCACCGTTCGTGCCGTAAGCCAAAGCTGCCATTGCGGCTGCTGCGGATTTAGTGTTTGAAGTACCGGTGCCAGCTTGTTGTGAGGTGGAACCGGTAGGAGAGGAGGGTTTCCAGTGTCGGAACGCGGTGCAGATCTTGCATGGTTTGCCGTCGGGTCCTAGGACCATGCCTGGTGGGAGCTTGCCTCCATCTTTCGACGAGGATGATGAGGTCGTTGGCTCTGGCATTGTGTTCGACGACGAGGGGGGTGCGTACGACGACGAGGGGAGTGTGGTCGACGTTGTGGTCGTTGGCCGAAATGACCAAGGCGCGTACGCGTGTTCGGACCGAGCGCCGTGAATCCCGAAACGGAATGATCGACACGGGCTTGGCAGCGGTTGTTGTTCCTTTTCTTTTAAATTTTAGGAAGGTTGTTCCTGCCTTCTTGCGCTCGGCAAAATCGCGCAACAAACGACAGGTCTTTGATGGCAAATAGAACCGTCAGACATACCGTAGCGCCATGGCGGTCAGTATCGCCCTTTCTTGACTGCCACCGTCTCTGACCACCGCGTCGCACAGTGGTCTCAGCTCTGCCTCTCGCCGTCGCGCGGTAGCACGAGCTCGCCATGCTGGTCGGAGGCAGGCCGCGGTACCTCATTCCCATCGCCGTCGGGTCTCTGTTCTTCATTGGCACGCTCTTCTACATCAGTCAGCCCACCCACCGTTACTTCTCGCTCCCCGATACGCTAGGACTTCCTACCGTTCGACGCCCCCACCATCCGCACGCACCGCCACCTTCTGTACGGCTGCCACCAAGGCCCACCAGCCAACCACATTCACTATGGAACACCAGGGCGGAGGAGGTGAAGAAGGCATTTATTCACGCGTACACAGGATATACGCAATATGCCGCAGGCCAAGATGAGTTGAAACCAGTCTCGAATGAAGGTGCCAACAAGTACGTCTGTCTCCTTCGCTGGTGATACTGGGCATGTGGCGAACTGCCTATCATAGCTTCGTCGGATGGGGCGTTACGCTTATCGACGGTCTGGATACCATGTGGATTATGGGCTTGTACGACGAGTTCTACGCCGCAATACCTACAGTCGCAAACATGACATTTTCTCTGAAAGAGGTGAGCCTTTCTTCTCCTTGTACCAGCATCGTGACCTCACGACGACAACAGGATAAATACGCGCCATTCTTTGAGACGGTATGACATCTCCGTAAACATACGGCGTCTTATCGGCTCACATAGATTCTTACTGCGGATTACAGGTCATTCGGTACCTCGGGGGACTTCTATCGGCTTACGCACTTTCGGGCGAGCCGATCCTATTGAGTCGAGCAGACGACCTCGGCCAGGATCTCTTGCCTGCATTCAACACGACGAAGGGTTTGCCGATGTATGCCGTGAATACCGTCAAGTATGTCACCATCTGCGCAGCTGTTGAATCCAACCACATGACTAACTGCCCGTTCAGCGGTCACACAGACCAGGGATGGGCTCCTGGGATCGTCTTCTACTCGGAGGCTCTGAGTTGCCAGATGGAGTACAAGTATCTCGCCCATCTTACCGGCCGATCCGAGTACTTTGAGAAGGTGGGTGCCTTGCTGGCTGAGACGGCGCGCGAAGTCAATTGAAGATCGCAGGTAGAAGCTATGATGGACATGGTGGTCTCGTCCGACATCGCAGATGGCGCATTCCCTACACGGTGGGGTCTGTTCTCAGGCAAGCCGGCGAGCAGTGAGTAGATCGTCTTGTACGCTTCATTCAGAGCGGACGCCAACTGACTCTCTTCCAGCTCAGTTCTCGGTCGGCGCATTCGCAGACAGCGCGCATGAATACATGTTGAAGCAGTGGTTGCTCTCATCCCGAACGGAGTCAAAAGCCAAAACCCTATGTGAGTCTGCATGTTACTTCACCACTGTCATCAGGTCTCATAGCAATTTCTCCAGACCTGCAAACGGTATCAGCCATATTCGAACATCTCCTCTTCCTATCCCCGACCCGCCATCTGTTGTATGTCACCGATGCGGATACCTCCACCAAACCGCACGCAACGCCTTCCCGAACCTTCGAGCACCTCTCGTGTTTCTTCCCCGGGCTGCTCACTCTCGGAGCGCACAATCTCTACGCCACAGGCGATTTAACAGAAGACCAGCGCGACATGCATCAATGGGCCGCCGAAGGCCTCGCCAACACCTGTTGGACGACTTACGCCGACCATACGAGCGGGCTCGGGCCGGACGAGGTCAAGTTCACCAACTATGCGTTCGTGTTTGATGACCCGGAGGTGAGGGCGTACCTGCCTGAGGCTATGACGAAGGGGCTGGGATCGATGGACGGGTTGGTGACCGGCAGGTGGATGGATCATTTCAACGCTTGGAAGAAGGCTGGGCGTCCTGGAGGCGTTCCGCCTGGTGTTCGGGATCCTCAGCCTGTGTTGCAAGGCGACAGGGATTACAAGAACCAAAAGTCCGGATACTTTTTACGGCCAGAAGTACGTACTCCGTATCTCAGCTGCTTCTTTTTCCTGACCGCATTGTTCATCTCAGACGGTCGAATCGTTCTACCTGATGTACCGCACGACTGGGGACGTGAAGTGGCGTGAACGCGGCTGGGCGGTGTTTGAGGCCATCGAGAAGGAGACCCGTACTGCTAGCGGGTACGCCAGCATATCGACGGTGGAACAAAGTCCGGCGCCGAAGATGAACGAGATGCCCAGGTCAGTACCTCGTTTCTTTGTCCCTCCAACATGCGGCTGATTGCTTTACTCCTAGCTTCTTTATGGCTGAAACGTGAGTCTCCCGTTTTCTATCATAATCTGTGTTGCAGACCGAGCGATCTGACTCCGGATTTGCATTCTTCAGATTGAAATACCTCTACTTGCTTTTCAGCGAGGATGAGCTCGTTCCCCTGGATCGATGGGTATTCAATACTGAGGCACATCCCCTACCTATGTTTGAATGGGCCGATTGGGAAAAGGACCGCTACGCCATACCCTAGATTATACAGGTCTTACATGGCGATGATAATGGGAGCACTGCTGTACAATTGTATTTCATCATGCACTTGTGACAATTTTCACGCCTCGAAAGGCCTGAAATCGGAGCTCCTGCGTAGGATGTGGATCGGGGCGATGAAAGCTCATCAAGTCGAGAGGCGATCCTGGTTCAGCATAGAAGAACCACTGTCCAAGCGTAATTGGCGAGAAGTTCTCGTCTCGTCTGGTGTACCTCTTCGGGACCCCCTACATGTACTGCGCATGCGCGAGGCATGGACGCAAAGTGATTGTGACCGACACGATATCAATAAAGGAAAGGTACTGCGTAGATAAGGCCAAAGCAAATGACGATACCTGCGCTGTCAGTCACTGATATTCAGTACTACATTCAAAGGCATTATGTATGATACAAACAACTAATCGGGGAGGTAGGAGTAGAGATATCCTGATCTTCGACGCGATGGACTCCAAGTTTAGTCGGGTTCCAACATAGCGGAGGTATCTGAGGAGTTCACCAAGGCGCAAGGCAACCTTGATCAGCCTCTATACAAAGGAACGACTGTCTTCCGTATGTACTAGAGGCTGACTGTGGGAGCCTACGACTTGAGGGCGACTGTAGAAGCTCGATGGACGTGGCCAGTCTGGCCAGCGTCGGGCCAGCGCTGACAGGCGCTGACCATCACAGTGTGCTCAGGCGCTTAGTACATACGCTTCCAGGAATCCAACCATTCAAACACAACAGAGACCTCTTCGCAATGAGTGTCAAGAAAAGGTAAGTCTGCCAACAAAGCGTAGCTGTACGGAGGTCTGACAATCTCTCTTCTTAGCAAGTTGGACCTACTCATCCGCGTCCGGTATTCAAACCCGCTCCCTGCGCCACCATGTCCTCCAAAACTCCTCGACATTCCAACAAACCCTATGCGCTATGCGCGTCCGGAATTCCTCAATGACATCGCGAATGATACCCCTTTGCCAATGATTGTAGATGCAGAGTGCGGAATGCCGTTGGATTTGGGAAAGTGGGGAAGCTTGTGGGAGGAGGACGTAGAGGACCCAGGTGCGTGTTGGTCGTGTATCTCTGCACACAGGGGACTAAGCATAAACGTACTACAGAACTCAATCCTGACCCTCTAAATCCTCCATTACTCGATCCAAAAGACCAGCTCTTGCTTGTTGACCCTTCGTCAATATCAGGCTCGTATACACCTGCAGGAGGAGCGTCGGGAACGTCAACGCCGACACCCATGCCTCACGTTACGTGGCTACGGAAGACAGAGTACATATCAAGAGAAGGTGTAAACCGGTCATCATCAACGACCGAAAAGTGCGCTTCCCTCATCTCACTGATAAAGAATACGCACTTACATCGGTCGTGTGTTCTTAGCAAACACGCCCCTCTTGCGCCAATTGACGTTTCCCGTGGTGCCCAAATACTCACCATTGAGTCATCGTTTGCGGCTGCCGATGAGCTCGACTTGAGCACACTGAAGCACCCTAACAAGCCCAAAGTTACTGCGGTGGAATCATACGAAATGCTGCCGGACGCGGAGATATGGGCGAACGCGTATGACTTGTTCAGGTTCTCGGAACGACCAGGGGACAGACCAGCAGAGGTGCGTCGATTCTTACCCTCGTGTCCCGCTTTCCAACACCCAATTATCATAGGCGGAAGATCCTCGATTAGATTGTGCCATCCTACGCCCAATGGAATCGGAAGGAGACCACTTCTTGGCGTACTATCTGACGAAGGAGGACGAGGCCGCGATACAGTTCAAGGAGGAACGGATGGCGAGGGACCCGAATGCTCCAGAAGAGGACGAAGTGCGTCGTTCGTTTATCTCACAGCCAGGAATGATTCTGATTTGCTTCATGCAGCCCACGAACTTCCATTTTGTACGAGATTACGAGGTCGTCAAGGTCGAGCAAGAAGTGCCCAATGAGTTCTTGCTTGTCATCAACGACGAGGAGGATGTCAAGGACGAGTTCGGCGATGATAAACCCGAGAAGCCTCGCGCCAAAGGTGTCTATTACAAGAACATTGAGCGGAAGATGCTTCTCAAGAAGCGACGTGTCAACGTAAGTACCTTTGAGTTCCGCTTGACTTTCACTGACCACCGTCACAGTCGTATCAAGCGTACGGCGACAAATGGGATGTTGTCAAGGTCACACACGTGCCAATGAGCAAGGAAGAAGAAGACGAACGAGAAGAGGCATTGGCAGAAGTGAACGACCCGATGTACCTGCTGAACAGAGCAGACATGGACGCAGAGGGTGAGGAGGTTGAAGAGGAGACGGAGATTGTGCGGCCGAGTGAGGACGGCGGCGTCATAGACGCCATCGACGTGTTTGGAGAATGAGCCTATCATTGTTGGTTATTGTATCTTTTATGTTTCGCCTGCCTTTCGACTTTGTACTTGCTATCAACTTCCTCGAATATCACAGCCAGTGCGAGCGGCTGCTCCCTTTAGGAAAGATAGTTCCCAAATGCGGTTTGTATTTTCTATATCGGGAAGGTATGACTCGATCGCGAGTGAAGAGGTCGCTTAGCGATCATCCCGCAATTCTATCACACCTCTCTCACACATAACATGGCCTCGAGCTCTAGTTCTCTCATCTCTCAAGAACCCACATCAGCGAAGCTCATCGCCAAAGCCGCAAAGACAGCATTCGAGGCCTCACAGCTGATCCCTTCGTCGGAACGGGTCAGTGCCCTACATGAGATCAAGAAGGAGCTTGAGAATGCGAAGGAGAAGATCCTAGAGGCGAATAAGCGGGACCTTGAGGTACGTCCGCTCTTTGACTCTCTGTCTCAGGATACAGGCTCATTCTTTCCTGCATCGAGACCAGGCAGCGCAAAATGAAGTCATCTCCGGACGGATGTCCAGCACGCTCTTGAAGAGGCTCGACCTGACCAAAGGAGACAAATGGGATTCCATGTTGCAGGGTGTCACGGATGTGGCGAACCTTCCTGATCCAACTGGCGTTGTTACCTATGCATCAGAGTTGGACGACGACCTAGAGTTGTACCGGGTGTCGTGCCCTATTGGAGTTCTACTAGTCATTTTCGAAGCAAGGCCGGAAGTTGTAGTCAACATTGCTACTTTGGCCATCAAGTCTGGTGCGTTTACGACAGTAGAGGACGCGCTACGAGCTTCCTTCTGAATCTCGTGACCAGGCAACGCTGCGATCCTAAAAGGCGGAAAGGAGTCAAATGAGACTGCACAGGAATTGTCTGCCGCCATCCAAACCGCGCTGTCTAAAACCTCACTACCAAGCACATATATCCAGGCGATTCAAACAAGAGCTGAAGTATCTGCACTTCTAGAGCTGGATCAATACATTGACCTCGTCATTCCTCGAGGCTCCAATAGCCTCGTTCGAAGCATTCAAAATAGCACAAGAATTCCAGTAATGGGTCATGCGGACGGATTGTGTTCAGTGTACCTGGATGAGACTGCTGATTCTGAGAAGTCTGTACGGGTAGTGGTTGACTCAAAAGTGCGTCCTGTCCCCAAATCAATCCGGAGCCCTGCAACTCATCGTCGTCCATTCATAGACGGATTATCCTGCAGCATGCAATTCAGCTGAGACTCTGGTCGTCCACCGAAGTCTACTGTCTAACCTCTGGCCCAAAGTCGCCGAAGCCCTCGTCCAGGCCGACGTCCAGCTGCTCTGCGACGCTGCCTCCCTTATCGCCCTCACTTCCCAGACACCTCCCATCCCTCGTCTAGCCACACATGTCCATCCCGTAACACCCAGCGCATATATGACCGAACACCTCTCGCTCACAATGGCCGTGGTCACCGTCGACTCTCTCCAAGCCGCCATCACGCATATCAACGCGCACTCGTCGCACCACACCGATTGTATCGTGACCGAGAATGAGCAGGCGGCGTCGACCTTTTGCAGGGGAGTCGATTCTGCGGGTACGTTTGTGAATGCGAGCACGCGCTTCGCCGACGGGTTTAGGTACGGGTTTGGAACGGAAGTAGGGATAAGTACGGGGAGGATACATGCGCGGGGACCGGTCGGGCTGGAGGGTTTGGCGACATACAAGTACATGCTGAGGAGTAAAGGCGACAAAGGGCATGTCGTGGGTGAGTTCGGATCAGGGGAGGGAAGGAAAAAGTATAAGCATGCGCCGATTCAGGCCACCAGTGTACCATTCTAGATAGAAGAAGTGCGGTATAGCAGGGAGGACATGTGTACGACAACGAGGGTATAGTAGGAATAAGACAAGAGCGGTGTATTGATACAGGTATGCACGAAGAGAAGCGTCCAGCCAGTGTCCTGGGCGTCGTCGAAAAGGAAAGTCGAGTAGTCCTCATGACGACGATCCCTCCACTCGTGGCTTTTTGTCTGAAGGAGACTCGGGTGCCCCGTCTTCAGCTTTGCGCTTTCCTGCTGGCGACGATGCAGCGATATCGACCTCGGGGGCAGGTGCTTTCTTTTTCTTCTTGACCATTGATGTGAGATCGCGCACTTCGGTCGACGCCGCGGCTGATGAAGATGCTCCTGGCGCATTTAGTTCTTTGTCCAAAGCCTTCGCGACCATATCCGGAGCTGACTCTGTCGGCTCATTCGGAACCGTCTTGAGCTCTTCCACCTGAGGGAAGAGACAGGGCATAAGCAATTGGGGCACCACGATATAACAGGAGCCACGCACCTTCAACGCCAGATCCTCTTTCAAGCCTGTCAATTCCTTGATTTCCGCTTCCATCTGAGGCTTCGTCATATTTTGTACAGCATCTTCTCCCAGAATCCGGGGTCCTGCTTTGCCTTTCCCCTTCGCATCGTTAGGTTGTACAGCCTCAACCTTCATCTGCCCACTAACACCGTTCCGCAATTCCGCAAGGCGTGCTTCCACGCTCTCTAGTGCCTGCTCCGCATGCGTGATTGACTCTGAGAGACGGCCAGAGCTGAGGTCCAGAACGATACTGAGCTTGTAATGCGCTTCAGCGATTTGACGCGAAGATATAGGGAGCAGCTCCAACTTGAGCTTCAAGCCTGCGCTGTAGTCACCAATGGCTTGTTCAAACTTCTCTGGAAATCGAAAAGAGGCATCAGTGATGGAACAAAGAGAGGTTCAGAAGAGGGCGCACCGGTCTCTAACGAGACATCGCCCAGCGTGATGTATACCTCGGCCAACTTCAACTTCGCCTCGTCGCTATCATCTTGTTCCTTCTCAAACTTGGCGCGTGCGGCTTCAAGCACTTCCCATGCGGCATTGAAATCGTCCTCAGGCTCTCCATCGTCCTCTCCACCTTCTTCATCTCCCTCTCTTTCCTCTTCTTCCTCCTCCTCTTCTTGTGCAGCTTGTGCTTGACCGAACAAGTCGACAGTGCCGTCCTCATCGGCGTCTCCGGAGAATGAAAGGAAAGCGCCACTGCCGCTCGCTTCCTCCTCTGCACCTCAATGTGATCAGATACGTAAATGGGTGGTGCTGGTTGAGTGGTGCTCACCTGGCGCAGATCCAGGGACTGCTTCGTTCGACTGGTCTTTCCCCAAGACAGAGTTTTGTGAAATGGCGTTTTCCAGCAACGCCTTTCCGTACGCGAAGTATAGATCGGCTAGTCCTGACGCATCTTCGCCGTCTTTCTCTGTTCTGAGGGGGAGACGAATATCAGTATTTGTACGTGGCACACACAACAGCTCTCTCACATAAGTTCGAGCGCAGTGGCGTAGTGCTCGACCGACTGCTCGTATTTCTTGAGAACAAAAGCACGCTTGGCTAGCTCGATGGCTTCCTCCGCAGTGATTTTTGGTTCGGAGTTGTTGTTGCTCGACGACATTATGGAAGGGGGAGATATAGAGAAGGTCGTCTTCGTCGTCGGCGGTGGTGATGAAGTGAGAGGGAAAGAGTTGAACGCGTCGCGTAACGCGTAGGGTGTGTGACATAACGCGTGATCATCACGGATCGGCCATCCATTATGGGCGCTAAAATGCGAAATTATTTCGATCGCCTCCTGGCATCCTCATCCTCCTGGGTCCTCGAAGCACGAGCGTAAACTCTCCGACGGTATGTAAGACCTCAAGCGAAGTATTTATCTCGACATACTCTTATCTCTTATTCATATTCAGCGCGACCCATGGCTCGTACAAATACGAGGAAAGAACATGCCGTCAAGAACTTCCCGATCCACAAACCCAGACCCGACTACAAATCGTTCGGCAAATCCAAGGACCGGCTGAGAAAGCAAATATCTTCTCTCGGTGGAGATGATCAAGACGTGGAGCTTGTGAAGGGCGTACAGGACACTCAGTTGGAAGTCGGAGATCAGGGTCATGATGTGCGTTTGCAATTTACTTCGAGCTCTTCTCGGATTGACTGTCATCCTTAGGCCTCACTGGCGAATGACGTTTCCGACTTCCTTCAAGGGCTGAAGTCTGGTAAACCTGCAAAAATGGAGAAGTTCAGGCCCGCAAAAACCGCTCAGGCTCACCCAACCGCTCAAGCTTCTGCAGACAAAAAGCTCAAGTCCAAAAAGAAAGAGCACCAAGCTGACAAGAAGGGCCCTGCTCAAGACAAAGCGGATGTTCAAGAGACCCAAGTGCCCATTCTATCGACGCCTTCGTTGCCCAAGGGCACGAAGCTCATGTTTCCAGCAGGTCCACAGTGGTACAGTGCCGTACCTGCACTGACCCCGCCGTCCGCCCCGCTTTCTGCACCATCTACTTCCCAGCTATCCTCCCTCTCCGACCGAGCAGCTGGCATCATTAAACGGGACGCAGAGCTTTACCAAGCTTCTGCCGCTTCTACGGGACACAGTAGCTCGGACGCGCACTTCCTGAATACTATCCTCTCGCAGGGTACGCTGTCAGATCGGCTCAGTGCCCTCACACTTCTTGTTCAAGGGAGTCCTCTACACAACATCAAGTCTTTCGAGTCGTTGAAGAGTTTAGCGGAACGTGGTCGAGGAAAGGGAGGAAGAGAAGAAGGCTTGAAAGCTTTGCGCTGTATAGTGGATTGGTGGGTAGGCGGCGGTGCGCCGAATCGTAAGCTCAAGTGTGTTAATTTCGATCTCTTCTATGACAGGATGCTTACAGTCCACCCAGATATTTGCGAGATCAGCCTTTTCTCCTTCACCCGGATGTTACGGACCAACATCTTGTCATGTGGTACTTCGAAGACTGGCTGAAGAAGTTCTTCTTTTCAATTCTGCAAATTTTGGAGGTAAGTCTTCCCTCTGCATACTACATCGTTACACGGCTCATGTCTATCCAACAGGCGTCTTCACTAGACCCTTTGCAATACGTCCGCACCCAATCTCTAGCATTCATCACTTCCTTGCTACGCGAGAAGCCTGAACAAGAGCAGAATTTGCTCCGGTTACTAGTCAATAAAATGGTATGTCCGCTCCTCTTATCGTTTTCGCGTCATTTACACAACATGCCATTGATAGGGAGACTCCGAGAAATCAGTCTGCTCAAGAGCATCATATCACCTACTCCAAGTACTCCAATCCCATCCCGCCATGAAAGGCGTCATCGTGCGTGAAGTCCGCAACCTTATCTTCCGACCGACGGCTTCTACATCGGCGTCGATACAAGAGGCGGTGAATAAATCGAAGGGCACTCACATTCGCTTTGGGGACGAGGACGACGCAGCCAAACCTCCGCAGAAGAAGAACGCGAAGGAAAAGGCCAAAGCACCTGCACTGGAGAGGTGGAACTCACATTCGTGGTATTACTCCGCCGTCACTCTCAACCAGGTCGTCCTCACGCCCAGTGACCAAGACCGGGAGACAGCTCGGCTCCTTATTGAGGTGTACTTCGAGATGTTCAGAGAAATTCTTGGCAGCACAAGAGAGGAACCGGCGGAAAGCAAGAAAGAGGAGGATGTAGTCGATCCCGATGACCATAAAGGCAAGAAGAAGGGCAAAGGAAAGGAGAAAGCTGTGCAAGGCGCCGCAGGTTTTGCTGAAGTCGAGGACGCCAACTCCCGTATGGTCAGCGCCATCCTCGCTGGAGTGAATCGCGCTCTTCCCTTTGCCAAGGTCGACGCTGAGGGTGGCAGCGAAATCTTCCAGAAACATATCGACACACTCTTCCTTATCACCCACACATCGACGTTCAATATCTCATTGCAAGCGTTAATGTTGATCCTTCAGGTCATCACCACCTTCGCGGCGACCGCACCATCGTCGTCCAAAGCTAGCGGAAATGCGTTCTCTGCTGCTCTTGCGGATCGATTTTACCGCACGCTGTATGAATCATTACTGGATCCTCGTCTGTCCAAGTCAAACAAGCAGGCCATGTATCTGAACTTACTGTTCAAGGCGATGAAGGTAGACCAGAAGGTAGAGCGAGTGAAGGCTTTCGTCCGGCGTCTCGTGCAAATTCTGGTTGCTGGTGTCGGTGGATCAGGTGGTCCCGAATTCGTTGCGGGAGGGCTATATCTACTGGGAGAGGTGACTCTTCTTTGATGCATTTTCACCCTCGTCTCCTCACGCATCTCTGTCCTACAGCTTTTCAGCACCGTTCCTGGCTTGCGCGACATGCTCAAAGCGACAACACCGACTGACGACGCAGAAGCATACGATCCCCGAAAACGCGATCCTCAGTACGCGCACGCTTCCAGCTCACCCCTATACGAACTGGTAAGTTTAGCACCCGTTTTTGCACGGCAAATTCACTGACGTTCCTCGTTTGCTTGACAGCTTCCCCTCGTCCACCACTACCACCCCTCTGTTTCACTTCACGCTCGCCAACTCCTCTCCTCCTCGCCCATCACCGCCTCCGCCGATCTCTCTCTCAACACTCTCACCCACTTCCTCGACAGATTCATCTACAAGAACCCTAAGAAACCTAAAACCAAGGGCGCGAGCGCCATGCAGCCCATCGCCGCGACCGCTGGTGGCGCGGAAGGTGTCAAGCTGGTGAAAGGCGAGGTGACAAGTGCCGGCGTTCCTGTAAACGAGGAGTCGTGGTGGAAGAGAAGGGTGGAAGACGTACCTGCAGATGAAGTGTTCTTCCACAAATATTTCCAGAGGAAACATGATGAGGAGATGAAGAAGCGGGCAAAGATTGCCAAGAGGAAGGGCAAGAAGGGTGGGGACGATAGTGACGAGGAAGATGATGAAGACGAGGAAGAAGTGGAGGAAATTAGCGGCTCGGAGGCTGAACAAAGCGACAGTGATAAGGAAGAGGCTGAGATTTGGAAGGTAGGTCTCCTAGCGACTGCGTTTGGTGCAGTACTGACCGGATTGTCTCTAGGCTATGAAAGCTACGATGCCGACTGAGCTGCAAGACAATGACGCGGTGGACGACATGGACGACTCGGACGATCTGCCATCAGGCCTAGAAGATGACGATGACGATGATTTGGAGAGTGTTGGAGAAGCCGATGAAGAAAAGGCGACATCAGACGACGACGAAGATGACGAAGAAGTCGACGGCGAGGACACATTCTCCATGGCAGAAGACTCCGACGCCGAGGACCTCATTCCTCTGGACGAAATGCCGGATGGCCTCGTCGACTACGACGGTCCAATATCGGATGACGAGGACGGTGGCGTTCCACCAGAAGAAGAAGAGTGGACAGGATTTGGTGATAGCGGCCCTGCAGCAAAGAAACGGAAACGAGGCGAGGAGGAAGGGAAGAATGAGAAGAGGAAGAAGAAGAAGTCCCTACCAACATTTGCGAGCTACGAAGATTATGCCCGGCTTATCGAAGAGGGTCCAGAGGATGTCATTTGAGGCTTGTCTCCCAGCTATAACGTTGATACCTGTTATGTATACCGGTACAACTTGCCCAAGATTACAACCTGCCATTCATGTTCGTCGGAATTACTATCTATGTAGTACACAGGATACGCTTCGGCGCTCGGCCTGTAAGCGCCCCCGGACACTCCGTCGGACTTCTCCGAAAGCGTGTCCTAGTAGCCTCCTAGTACTTAGTAGTATAAACGAAGTTGCTCTCCTCCGAGTCCCCTTTCCCCCCTCCCTCTCATTGTAAGATCCTTGTCACTCTGATTCCATCTCACGTTTGTGCTCGCTTCTGTGGTTCCCTTTGGCAGCCAGTACATCGAAGGCTCTACGATGCAACAAAACTCGGCATCGCTCTCGTTCTGGATTGCGGCCAACGAAGACGTTTTGCTCCGCATCCTGTGTCTTCTTCGCCTGGCGGACATTTCCAGCATGCGACGGGTGCAGTACCTAGATGCGTTTACCATCGCAGATACAAATTGATCATTGCTTGACAGTCCTGCAAAGAAATCTACCGCGTCTCCCGGGCTAAACAACTCTGGGTGCACATATTCAGACGAGAGCTGCTGGATGAAACAATCGCATACCCTCTGGCAGACTATGCTTACAACATAGATGACTTATCTACTCATGATACCGAAATCGTTGTCACCCATCTCCTCTGCTTACGCCGAAATCGAAGACGAGCAGCATCACCGACCTCTGTAACCCGATTCGACCAACATAGGCCTGTCACATGGATTGAACTGATTCGCGGGACGTGGCTAGTTGTTGCTTCCTCGGATAAGGACGTTAGCTCAATCGCTCTATGGAAGCTGAAGGACATCCTGCAAAGCGCTGGGCACGCAGCGCCCGTCGCAAAAGCGTTTCTGCCTGCTCCCGTAAATGGCGGTGCAGCCGACATTCGAGAGGACGCCTTGAATCTCGCAGTCTCTCTTGCGATGCAACGGTTTGTGCATGTATTTGTACTGTCTGTGTAGAGACTGATGGTTCTCGCAGGCATACAGTCGTCAAGATATTGTCCCTTCGAATTAACAGAGAAAGAATCGCGTTTGTGGAGCTCGCCGAGTTCTTCCACATATCTCATATTCGAACGCTGCATGGGGACTGGATTGGAGGATCCGTATGCAACGATTTGAACATACCGTATCTAAAAAACTGGAGAACTGGAGAGCTTGTTCTCCTCCGAGACAAGCCTTCGCGCTGTGTACGTTGGTATATGTCCTTCCCGAAGTGGTCAATATTTACCCATCTGCTCGCAGGGAGGTTGCATAGCCATGTCTATACACGATCCTTTCGTTTTAGTCGTGTATCCGAACGGCGTCGACGTGCTGTCCTTGGCCACCGAAAGCCCTCAACGGCCCCGCTGCCTCCCAATTCTTTCGCACTTCGATATGAACGCCGAGTACAATGGCCACCACGTTTTGAGCGCTGATATTTGTGACTTCGTGGATGGCACAGATACGCCATACTGGATGCTAGCTACCACTGCGACCAACACCTTGAAGCTCTGGTGCATCGATTGGGACGAACCCGGAGATCTCTTCTCCCTAAATCAGATATGGAGCTATCAGTTTCCTTACATGTCCGGCACCTCCTTTCTGCAAAAATTCCCGTACATGCCACTGGTAGATCCAAGTGGGAGCATCTCCTGGCTAAATCTCCCCGATCGCAGTGGATTATCCACGACCTTCCTCACAACTGCATTCAGGACCATTCAAGGCGCCTATTTTCAGGATTATCCCTACGAGCTCGTCCATCCTGAGATGCCTGCTCTGTATTGCAGGGCGGTCATCGACTTCGATCAAACCAGGGGCGTAGCTGTGTTTGGAAATGCATTTGGAGAACTCGCCGTGTGCGACTTGAGCAGCTCTGACCCAGAGTCGCTAGAAGCTTGCTTCAAACCACTAGCTATTCCCGCACTGAATCGGCCAGAAGAGAACATTCTTTCTACTACTGTGAGCTCAGACCTGATAGCGATATAATGTATACTGAATGTTATATAGGAGCCTATTCTCTATGAAGGACGTCTGTCCTTTCCTTCGCTGGATGCAACCTCGCAGTTTGCCCTGGCAGAGAATGGAGCAGGGGACGAGCCTGACGTCATTCCAGACTGCGTGCTTCGTCGTATGCAGGGCAGATTTCTGGATATGGCCTGGGTCATTGCACGGGTCTATCATTACTATGGTCCCATCACTCCGTTGGGAAGGCTTTGGGACCGTCTTGGTGACGTGGATTACTTCTTAGTGGGAGGACTGATCATTGGCTGTGCGTTCGAATCTGAGGTGCTACTACTGAGGGTTTTGACGGTATCCAGGGAACAAGTGCAAGCTGAAGACATTCAGCCCGAGGATAGGTACAATCTGAACCTTGAACGAGGGAGAAATTGGCTGGAGGATATGAGAGTTGAGAAGGAATGGGGCGAAGAGCTAAAGAAGGGCATTAGGAGGGGACTTCAGCTGGACGGGAGTTCGATAGAGTCGTTTATCGGCTCTTTGCGGTCATAACCCGTAGTGTCCGTTGCCATGCAGATGGTAAGGATCACTTACAGAAGGTTTTGGAGACACTCACGTCTCCGATCATGAGAACCTTGACCATCGAGTTGCGTCTTACTGTGGCGCGAGTCGGAGATAAACGCCCAGAGGTCCGTATATAACTATTGAACTTGCAGTAATCCCTGAGTTGCGAAGTTTTAACTTTCTTGTGCCATTCTCATCGATCTCATCCACCATTTTGATGCAAATAGTTGCGGCTTTCTCAGCGAGCTCTTCTGACGCCATACGGCGTGGATTGGCCACTGAAGATATTCTGGTGCGCATCCTCTGCATGCTCAGCTCGTCGGATATCGTCAGTATGCGAAAGGTACGTGTATTTCATGCTAGTGCCAAGACCATGTGCTCATTATTGCGAACATCACGATAGTCTTGTCAAGAAGTAAACCGAATCTCTCGAACAAAGCAGCTATGGCTCGTCGTATTCCAGCGTGAATTGCTACGAGATGCAATCACCTACCCTCTCGCGCAATACGTACGCTCCTTGGATGATCTATCTGCCCACGAAACAGAATGCCTGGTCGTTCAAATTCTCCGTCACCGTCGAAACAGGAAAATCTCTGCCGTTCCTGGCTCTGTCGTTCGCTTTGACCAGGTCAAGTCGGTGACTTGGGTGAAGATCCTACAAGGATCCTGGCTGATTGTTGCTTCATCGGATCGCAGTGCTAGCTCGATATCCTTGTGGAAGGTTGCAGATGTCTTGTCACACGCAGCTCAAGCAAAGCCCGTAGCAGAAGCCTCCCTTCCGGCTCCAGTCTGTGGCGGCACGGTGGATGTCCAGGATGATTCCATCACAATTTCGATCTCACTCTCTTGCGATCGGTGAGCCGTCATCAGACCTTCATGGCGAACAGCGTGCTGACCATGCACGAAGACCTATGGTGAAGATACTTTCTTTGGGGCTTTGCGAAGGCGTCGTCGCTTTCATTGAGCGTGCGAGCATCTTTAATGTTTCTGAAATCCGGACTGTTTGCGGAGATTGGTTCGGCGGAGCGGTATACAGAGGTCTCAACACTCCATACCTTTGTAATTGGAAGACCGGCGTCGTTGTCCCAATCAAAGGAGGAAAGACTCAGAGTCACCAGGTATGCCGCTCTTGTCCTTCAACTATCTTGTGCGACTGACCTCTTTGCCGCGGCGGCTGCATCTGCATGTCAATTCTGGAGTCATATGTGTTAGTGGTGTATCCAGACGGCCTCGAGCTATTTTCCTTCAATGCATCGGAGCCACTCTCCCTAGTCAGAAATTTGCAACATTTCGGCGTGGAGCCTCACTCTTTCCTCAGTGCCAGCGTCACTCCATCGCCTTTGTCGCCCGTGTACGAAAGCAGTCCCATTAGCTCCTCTGGTTTCAGCTGGCTCTTAGCCACAACATCGTTCAATATGCTCAGTCTCTGGACAGTTTATTACGAAGATGGTGGCTACATCCCTTTCCAAGTCGACCAAGTTTGGACTTACCAGTATCCTTACGCCTCTGGACTAACTCATCCACAAAAGATACCACGGAATCCAGTAGTTGATCCCACCGGAGGCTTGTCCTGGCTTGACGTACCTGATCAAATCGGTTTTTCAACCACCCTGCGTACTACAGTGTTCAAGAACGTCGGCAATGATTATTGTCAAGGTTATTCCTTCGAGCTATGTCGTGCTCGGATACCAGCTTTGTACTGCAGGGCGGTTTTCGACATGGATCAGACGAGGGGCATAATCGTCGTGGGCAATGCTTTCGGAGAGCTCGGGTTATGTGACCTCAGCGGTTCTTCGCCTGAATCGTTGGAAGGTTGCTTCAGAGCCTTATCTCTTCCGCAAGTTGCTCAGGAGGACATTCTTCGTGGGCCTTCGGTGAGTCCGCCGCTGATTACGGTAAATACCAGCTGCTCAGATGATACTTTTAGGAACCTATCTCCTACCATGGAGAATACTCCTTTCCACTGGTAGACGCCGCCGCAGGCTCTACTCGAGAAACTCTCACTCCAGTCCCTGACATGGCAGACGACTGGGTAATACATCGGCCCGTTTCACCTTTCAAAACGTCGCAGATGCAAGGGACGTTTATCGACCTTGCATGGATTCTAGCCCATGTGTATCACTACTACGGCTCGGTGCAGCCATTAGGCGAACTCGAAGCAAGTGGAGAGTGCAGAGAGTATTTCCTGATCGGCGGTATACTTGTCGAATTGGATTTCGAATTCCTGGACAACATCAGGATTTGGAGAGTGTCCTGGGAGGATAGGCTCGCTGAAAACTACGACTTGGAAACTTGCTACACGCTGACATGGGTAGGGAAGAGGATGTGGACGCAAGAAGAGATGTGGACGAGCGAATGGAAGGATGAAATAGAGAACGGAGTGCAAAGAGGGAGCCAGTTGCACGACAAATCCTGGATCGAAGCATTCATGAAGTCGCGGTATCGGTCCTACTCTGTTGAATGAAATACATACTTTGTTTGTTCAACGACGTTCTCATGAGTACACTGTACGATTGAAGCTGAAGTATTTTCCGTTGACCGTTGATCAGTACAGCCAGTAAGAGCGTGCCACGGTCGCGTCGACGCGTCCCAGGCACCCCAGGCACGCACACGTGGCATGCTCCGAAAAGGGCAACACTGGGTTCCCACCCAGATTTCACGCCAGACAAGATTCA
>RWJN01000410.1:0-30979 GCA_004332605.1 Steccherinum ochraceum
CGCTCTGTTCCGCGAAGCCCTCATGGCGCGAGATTTCATCGAGATCCAGTCGAGCAAGTTCCAGGAATCCGGGACCGAGTCTGGCGCTGCGGTGTTCAAGGTCGATTATTTCAGACGGCCGGCGTTCTTGGCGCAGAGTCCGCAGTTGGCGAAGCAGATGTGTATTGCGGCGGATATGGAGAGGGTGTTTGAGATTGGTCCAGGTGCGTTCTCTCGCCTTAGAGGCCTACGCAGATGCAGAAAACTGATTCTTGTTTAGTATTCCGCGCGGAGAACTCGAATACGCATCGACATTTGACAGAGTTCACGGGGCTAGATCTGGAGATGGCGTTCGAGTCGCATTACGAGGAGGTTATGGATGTCATCGACGCCGTTCTCAAGCACATCTTCAAGGGGCTACAGGACCAGTATCGAGCAGAGGTACGTCCATCTCTTGTCGTACATTGCTTCACGTACTAACGATCCTACGTCACGTAGATCGATATGGTGAAGACACAATACCCACACGACGACTTGGTCATCCCCGACGAGACTGTTGTACTGCGGTTCGACGAGGGTATTCGCATGTTGAAGGAGAGCGGCTGGAAGACGGAAGACGGAGGCGAGCCGTCTCCGTATGAGGATCTGACTACGGCGCAGGAGAAGAGGCTGGGCCAGCTGGTGAAGGAGAAGTACGGGACGGATTACTACATTCTCAGTGCGTGTTCCCTTCTTTTACATTCGCATGCGCTGACATCGGGCCTGTAGACAAGTTTCCGCTTGCTGTCAGGCCGTTCTACACAATGCCCGACCCAGACGATCCGGTGAGTGCACTTGTCGTTGGCGATGAGTCACGGCTACTGACATGCGCGTTTGTGTCTCCAGAAACTGTCAAATTCGTTCGACATCTTTCTGCGCGGCGAGGAGATCCTGTCTGGAGCACAGCGGATACACGATGCGCCGATGCTGGAGAAGCGGATGGCGGAGATGGGTGTGGACCCAGACACGATGAAGGACTACGTCAACGGTTTCCGCTGGGGCTGCCCTCCCGTACGTTCACCCTTGCTTCTTTTCCTTTCTGCTGCTGCTTCTCTTTCTCACGCCCTGCCGTCTGACAGCAACAGCACGGAGGCGGCGGGTTCGGCCTCGAGCGCATCGTCATGCTCTTCCTCAAACTCGGTGACGTCAGATGGGCCAGCCTCATTCCACGTGACCCCAAGTAAGTCGTTTGCGACGAACGGGCAGGACGTCGCAGAGGCGTCTATGGGCGCGGCTGCCGCCATCATCCTCCACGGCCCCGAGTCCAAGACGTGGAGCCCTGGCCAGCCCCACGGCGACATGCCTCCTCTCGAAAACGTGCGTGTTCTCTCCACGGTGCTTGTATACTCCTTCCTCACCATTTCTGATATCATCTCTTCGTCATGTCTTGCAGCTCATTGCCAAGTACGGTGACGCGACGAACACGTCGTGGATCGACCCCGCCTGGACCGTGTGGCGCGACGAGTCTACCGGCGGCGCCGTCGGCTACATCCCCCAGAACGGCTTCGCCGTCACCTTCGGCAACCCGCTCTGCGACCACCGCCAGCTCCCCGGCGTCATTCGTAACTTCCTCAACCACATCTCCTCCCCCGAAGTCAACCTGAAACCCGTCTGGTGCTGCGTCGACAAGGACACCGAGTCCTTCCTCGCGAAGGAGCTGGGCTGGTCCGCCGTCATCGCCGTAGCGGAGGAGCGACTGAACCCTGTCGAGGCGGATCCTGCCAACCAGGACAAGACCGTTCGCAGAAAGATCCACCGGGCGGAGCGAGAGGGCGTGAAGATCACCGAGGTGGAGAAGTTGGATGACGAGATCAAGCACAGGATCGAGGCGCGGTGTAAGGCATGGGCGGAGAAGAGGCGGGGAACGCAGATCCATTTGACGGGTGTGAGGCCGTTTGACGACGTCGTGCATAGGAAGTACTTCTATGCGACGGATAAGAATGGCGAGGTGCGTTTTCATGTTCGTTGTGTTCAGGATTAACGGCTGACGGTGTATGCGTGGTCAGATCTGCTCCCTTGTCGTCCTCGCTCAGCTCTCCCCCGTACACGGCTTCCAGATCAAGTGGGCCCTCGAGTTCCCCGACGCCCCCCTCGGCGCCATCGAATACATCCTCGCCTTCGTGATCAAGAAGCTCGGCGACGCCGGTGTCCGCACGGCCACTTTCGGTGCTGGCGCGACCGGCACGCTGCAGCGCGTAGACAACGTCGGCGGGTTCAAGGTGCGGACGCTGGAGAAGACGTACAACGGGATCTCGCATACCTTCCATCTGTCGAACAAGGGTGACTTCAGGGGCAAGTTTGGCGTCGAGCAGGATCCGCTGTATATTTGTTATCCCAAGGGCGGACTGGGTATGTCGTGTTCGTCCTTCTCTGATGAGCTTGGTGACTGATTAATTGCGTGCTTCATAGGTATGAAGGGCATTGAGGCGATTCTGGGTATGCTCCAGAAGCCCAAGTGATCTTCCCGTCCCATTGCTCTCCGCGTTTCTTGTCTCGTCCTTGTCCTCGTCATGCCATAGACGTCCCCCCTCACTCCTCCGAGCATTTGTATTATCCATCTGATTATTCCGCATCATCGCTTCTCCTCCACCATACACGGTCTTAACGGCGCGCATTCTCTCTCCATCCTTCTTCCGGTTCATCAGGCGGACTTTCACCATCGTCGCTGTTCAATTAGTAGTACTCCATCCATCTCCCAACCTCTCCTACCGTATCCCCCTGTCTAGTCACCCGACTCCTCTCGTATTGGTACCGGTACTGTATAATCCTCCTTCCCTCATCTTTTGTTGTAGAATCAAGCATCACGTTACACTTACGAACCCCCCTCATCTTACGAATCTTTCTTCTGTACTAGTGGTTTGGTGTGCGTCGTCGGTTATATATCATAGTCCAAAGTCAATTCTTTCGTGGATTCTTGCCACTCATGCAGCGTGCGGGCTTCGTACTCATCTTCTTCCGACGAATGTCTGAGGCGGTTCCGACGTTCCTCGTCTTCCCGAATCCCGCTTTCCAGTTCCCGAATGTCTCGCACGTCCGCGACGCATTCTTGGTGACCGACCCCGACCCGTGTTCCGGCACACGACCAACTCTAAAACCGGTTGGAGAATCGGGATCGGTGAACGGACGTCTGGGGAGGTGAAACGAGTCGGGTTGAGTCTTTGACGAGGCGGATGCGCGGAGAATCTGACATCGGGGAGATCGGTTGCGGTGGGTGGCTGTGGGCCCCGTCCGTCATTGTGTTTGTTTTGAACGTCCATGGTCGCCTTTCCTCAGCAGGTACTTACTCAAAAGTTTATCAAGCCTTCTTACTCGATGTTATGAACGTCCGGAATGCATTCACGGCGAGTGGCACCTGCTTTCCATGCGACCATCTCGAAACTACTGGCCTACACGCATAAAGTCTGCACTCGGACGGACGACGAACAAGTTGTCATTCCAATTTCCACGCACGTTTTCGAGACTTGATGATGGAGACTTAAGAAACGGAGCGCGAAAGATGATATTGAATGAGAGATTCTGAGACCGGTGGTGCGCTTACAACGTTTCTCGTTATTGCAATTCTTCGACTGACAACTCATTTGGATCACCTCGTCGACGCCAGCGGTCGCTTTGGTCTAACCATTGCGCCAGACAGTGTCTTGCCAGCAGACCTGCGCGACTAGGGTCAACTCCAAGGCTCTCTCCAATTCTCAACCAGCTACTATCTAGCATGTCGCAGGGAGTGAAAAGAATGTTTCACGAGTATCAAGTACTACGAACGTCTGCGCACGTAGCTCGTCCGAGAACCGACGTCCGACTCTCGTGAACGATGTATCTCCGAGCGAGCAATCACTGGAACCGTCAATCATCACCCATCCACTTTCGCTTGGCGGTATTCTTCAAGCTCTTTCGCATAGGCTTCCACATACGGCTGTATCGAGGCAGAAGCATCTGAGACTTGTACGCAGACCGTGACCGATACCACTCACCGCTCTCTCTTCATCGCTCATACTCTGCCAGGCCTTGCCAGCTGCTTGCATGTGCCGACCCGTACCTCGTGGAGCGACATGTGATTGTGAGTATACCCTCATGAATCTGTGTGTGTTCAAGTACTCAGCGATGTGACGGCAGATGAGCGGAGGAAAAATATGGGCTCTTACCTGATGTAGGGAGTTGAAGGGCGAGGACGGTCTCGGTTGTGCAGGCGCTGCAATTTGAGTGTCGTTTCAAGGCCCTTCCGTGCATCAGCTGGGAGGGCGGACATGTTTCTGTGCCACTCTTTCAGGGCTTCCTGATAAGCCTTCCGACGTTCCTAGTCGATGAAAAAAGAACGTTAGTGGAAGATGCAGTGAGTACGGACAGAGTTCACTTACGCTCTTCTCTTCGTCCGTCAGATCGCGCCATCTTGAGGCACCAACGGTACGGTGCAGTCGGTTTTCGAGAACAAACTGGAGGTACGGTGTCACGGGCTTGGGAGGCAGCGTGAATTCAGTCGAGAGCAGTTCCTGTAACTCTTTCAGGAGGATGCAGCATGAAGGTGAGAGCTAAGCGGCCGTACGAGCATAGTGTCAGACTTACGGAGACTTCGTTTGAAATTGTTGATATAATGCCCGAGGTAACTCATCGTCGTGGGGGTATAACGTCTCGTCTGGACTTCGATTCCGTCAGTTGAGCCTTCCTGCAGACCGTGCAGCCATTCAAGCCTGCGTCGCTTGTGCACAAGCATGTCTGCTTGATAAGTATCTTCGTACGGCTGTAGGAACAAGAAACGATTATCAAATTCTTGCTTGGCCGAACTTATCGTTGTGAGTCGCACCTGCTTTTCCTCTGCGGTCATCGCATGCCACCTCTCGCTCGTGCCTCCCTTTCCCAAAGCTCTCTCTTTCTGTTTGTAACGCAAGAACGGATTTATCGGACGTCGCGGACTCTGCATGTACTTGTCGCCTTCCTCCGCTAGTAGTCGACGGTATTCTGCCTTGTCATTTCGGTATGCGTCGACGTACGGCTGTTGGAGGTGATGCTTGCTCTCAGCTGATGTTGAAAGCATCTATCGCATTGTCACATAACACGCACCTGACGTTCCTCAGTAGTCAATTTGGCCCACTCCCCTCGCCAATTCGCCATCCATGTCGCCAAGTTTTCCCGTGACTCAGGACTCCGTTTCTCCCGCACAAATCGCATGAAAGGAAGCACAGGTTTCTTAAGTGGCTTCAGACCGGACTCTTTCAATTGGAACGTCTACAAGGGTGCCATCGGTATGTAAAAGAATATGATACGAAACACAATGTCTCACCTCTTCGACCAAATCCTTGCTAAACCCGGCATGCTGACGATGTGACGGCAGACCACGGGAGAAAGTCCGGCAACCTGTGCTTGCAATGCAATTCGGCCAGCGCAACACAATTTGTCGTCGCAGAACCTGCATGAAAGCAATGCCGTCGAATTTGAGTTATGAGAATGTCGAAAGGTATACGAGAACAAACATATGTGAAGGACAGAGAATGTGGTTCGTGTTCGAGTCTGGATGATGAGGCGCGCGGTGCTTGCAGACGCGCCCGAACTCGCTTCCTCCTTGGCTTCGAACCACTGCCAACCCACTCGCTCGTTCTTGCAAAACGTTCAGGATCTCCGTTCAAGCATCGTATTTCAACCATCGAGTACTCCTTGGCCCCAAGGGGCGGTCCTCTTCGATCTTGATCACATGTTTGCCGTCGTCGACTCTCAAGGGGATTTTCTTGCTGGCCAAGTAGTGCCAAGTACCCCATTTTGTTCTCATCTCTTCTGTCTCAAACTGATACCCTCGGTTACAGTTCGATAGCCCTCCAATATGGTTTGTTCTGTATATACTCGACAAGAAGAGTAGAGAGCAATCGTAGGAACTTGGCAATAGGTTGTTTCAGGTACGTCTACGATCTTCTTGCTTGCCATTATTCGCACTGATTGTTCCATCTTCAACACAACTCTAGCACAAGTACGATCCTGCTGGTCCCAGTTTCTTACAATATCGTTTTCTCTGAATCGACGGGATTGAAGCTTCCGGCTGAGCTCGGATGACGTCCCGCACACTCAAGCCGCTTCGCCTCCGTGTACTCTGTCAACACTAGGCCGGGTATTCTTCGCAATACGACACGATCGAATACGTTCGGACAACTCTCTCTCGCACTTGTGTCAATGCAACACGCCAACTCAGCTTGAACTCAACCGTATTATTACAAGGGTCGCCTCCTCCAGATCATGACTCTCACCGTGCCCTCCGACCTTCTGGCTCGAATAGCGTCGACAGCAGTCTCGTCGGTGTGGTGTATGTACCTGTCGGGTACGACAAGAATATCATTTATTTTGCTTCCCACGAAGCAACCTCTAACTTCTTTCGTGCGGCTCGTGCGCAACAAGCGTGACCTGGCGAAATAAACGAATATTGTGGATGCAGCAAAGCATTGAAGTTGGAAGTGGGCTCCGCTGAACGATGTCAGGTGCGTATGTATAGACGTATGTATGATTACAGGGCTGAGAACTCACGCCACCCCCCTCAGCTGCGCCAGCTGTACCACGATTCATACCACAACGGCATGGCGAGACATTGGCGACTACTATTGGCTGCTGAAACTTCAAGCAGCAAGGACGTCGCACATCCGAGATAGCCGTCTAGCTTTATGTCCAAGAGGTCAGAGTATTGGCGAAGGGACACCCTCGTTGAACACTGGTGGCCGTCAGCCGGCCTGTCAACCCTTCCTCAGATGCGCCGAATGTGAATGCTGTTTCGTTTGCAGACAGGCCCTACACCCGGTCTTAGAACTGGAGCGACTCTCGCTCGCATACTCTTTAAGAGGTACGACCATCTTTACACGTGTCATGATCACTGTTTGTGTAGGCATCTTTGGAATAGATCACCTCTTCTCCGAACTGTCAGGATGTGATGGTGTCAAAATCCGATGCATCTATACATACCGGACGCGCCGCATTTCACTGGCAGGTCCACGAGCCATTAATAGGCCTATTACCACATTCCGATGTCGTACCTTCTCGCCTAGCGCAGCTGCAGGCTTCGAGCGCATCAAAGTGCACCGGCCATAACGTTGCAGCGTTCCTACGCTCGTCGTATCACGGCCTACGTTGGCATTGGCAGTGTTTGATTCAGATATAAGTCTCGCTATCGCAGTGGTACGTTTTCCTTCACTGCATACTTCGACTTTATTGTTTCTTACTTCCTTCGTCAGGATGAGGTGGCCATCTTGTCGACTGACTATCGTGGCATGGACGCTGTCTGCGCTTCCAGTGATATTGGGCGCACGCTTCTCTCTCACTCAACGCGACGAGCCACCTCATTCGACGCGATTGAACTTCACCAATCCTGCGGACCCCTTCTCGTTCGGCGTTGAAGACCTCGACGGTGACGGTCTCATTTTTTATTTCGTTACCGTCAAAGTGGACGGCCAGGACTTTGTAGTAAGTCCTCTCCAATCTCGCCTTTCCTCTCCGTGGAGTTCTGAACACAGGTATCATGATTCTGAAAGGTCTCATTAGATACGGGGAGCTCTGACCTATGGCTGGACGCGTCCAACATCACGTTTTCCAACAACGTCGTTAGCACCAATCAGTCAGGAGCTGTGCCTTACGGGTGAGTTTCATACAAGCTTGCTTGAAGGCCTGATGGGATCTGACAGATGGACCAGTGACGGCACAGCTGCGGTAGGACCTATTCTTCTCAGTGATATTGCTTTCGGTGAATTTGTGATTGAAAAGCAAGCCTTCAGTACGCACCTAGTACTCTCGAGTCGTTGCACGAGTTGATGGGATAACCGTGCACTCAGTCTCCGCCCCCGGCTCAAATGCTACTTTGGAAGGTCGTCAGGGTCTACTAGGCGTCGGCCCGTGAGTGCTGGCACGTACTATGGCTGCTTTCGCTGACGCACGCACGAACTACTGTCAGGCCCAGCTCTTCCATCGTCGGTGGCCAGTTGGCCAACACTACTTTTGACGGCGCACCTCTCCTCTCAAACTTATTCAATCTCTACCCCAACGAATCGAATTTCATCACATTCCTACTCAATCGAACGGACCTAGGCGTGACCGGCGGAGGATCTTTCACAGTTGGCGAATTAGATTCCGATTTCGCTGCCGTGGCCAATGCGACGAAGCTGCCGGTTCTTGGACAGACAGGGTTCTGGCTCACGGCGATGGACTCCATGATCGTCAACGGGCAGACGGTATCAGGTGGTGGCGTACTGTGCGTAGTTTTCATATTGTGATGTGCTTTTCGAGTTTCTGAACATGCATACCAGGGATAATACTACCTTCCCTCACGCAAAGATCCCCGCGGGCTTCGAGCACAAGTTGTTGACAGTTCTCGATACCGGAACAGCACTCGGTACAAAAACATCACTTCACATGTTACAAGGACCTCACGCTCTCCCTCTCATGTAGTGAACGGACCCCCATCATACGTTGACGCCATCTACAAAACTATCCCAAATGCATCTTTGGTGGCCAGTGCAGGCACATATATTATACCTTGCGACACGAAGCTGAATGTTTCATTCGTATTCAAGTAAGCTGGTCTCGCAGGTATGCTACTCGGGAAGTATTGACGGTCTGACTAGTGGCACGGAATATCCCATGGACCCGCTGGATGCCATCCGCGTTGGTTCCAACGATGACGGTTCTATCGTATGTGCCGGTACCATCTCCTATATCGACGAGGACTCCTTGGGTAATGCACTTCGTACCCGCTTCGCTTTGCCTAAACTATGCTGATGGTGTACCTTCAGATTTCATCCTTGGAGACTCATTTATGCGGAACGTTTACTCGCTTTTCGACTTCGGAAACTTGACCGATGCGAATGACTCGCAACCGTTCATCCAGCTACTCAGTGTATGTCTATACGCAGAACTCAGCTTCTGGGATGCAATGCTGATCCTTTACATCGTGCAGGTTACGGATAAAGACCAAGCATGGGCTGACTTCGATACGGTGCAGCGAGCTCGTGTTGCAAGCTTCCAAGCTTACGCGAGCAACGCAACTTCCACTGCAACGTCTACCGCCTCAATTGTTCTCACCACCTCTATCAATCCTCCTCCTACTCAGTCCGCCGCTGTCCAAGATCTCGCAGGTGCCCTGGCTGCTCAAGACGATCCCACATCAGCTTCTGACTACGCCATCTTGAAGCGTAACTCGTTCATCATCATCGGACTCCTGGCTGGGGTACTCGTGCTGTTGGTAGCATTGATCGCGATGCAAGTGGTCAAAGCTCGAGGACAGGGGAGGAAGTATTCGCCGCTGACGCATACGGGTCGGAATTTCCATGCGGGAGACGATGATGAACCGTTCACAAAGCAGTATGATTCGTAAATACGATTATGCCAAGCACATTGAGTGTGACCCCACCCTTTTGTCGCCTGTTTGAATGCAGATTCAATACGATCACAACGCTCGAGGACGCCTCGCGCGACGACATGACATCCTGATTAGAAACCGAAGACACAAGATGCTCGAAGAAGGACAGTATCCATCTAAGACGCGAAGAGGTCGCCACTGAGGACACGTACGATTAATGAGTATCGTCAATGGCTTGTCATCGTAACGTCTGAGACCTCTTGACTTGACTGCTCAGCCAACCGAGCATTCTCATCGACCGCTGCACTTTTCCGCACCTGCGCCTCACGATACTCAGCGAGGTCCTTCGAGTACGCCTCCCGGTATGGCTGCGCGGACGCGACAATGAGCAAAGGGAATACTAAGAGATCGGGAAGGATAAACAACGTACTGCCTTTTGCTCCTCTGTCATATTCCGCCAGACTTCGCTGGCAGTTAAAGTTAAGCGGTGCGAAGGAGTGCGGCTTTCCGCTTTCGATCGCATGAAGTCGTGCAAAAACCTGCGTATGCGAGACATCCGTCAGGTCCTGACTCCTGGAACATATTGCATGATCAGAAATCTTACCTAAAAAAGGTAGTGGCTGGTCGACGACTAGCCGAAGCTTGGGTGACATGCTGACGTCGCAGACGCTGCATTCTTTGCACTATCTTCAGTTCGTTGGTAAAGGTCGATGAGAGCAAGGCCATCTTCCTCCTCCATTCGCCCAGTTCTCTATGGTAGGCATCAATGTACGACTTTGTAGGAGAAGGATTTAGGCAATGAGGGCCAGATGCATAATCAGTTTGCACACTCTACCTGTCTTTCTTCTGCCGTTTGAGCATACCACTTGAAGGATGCAGCAGATGAGCTAAGGCCATGGGCATGTTGGAATCGGGGGTAAGGCCGGATGGGCCTCGAGGGCAGCACATTCTTGGCGAAGAATTGCTCTTGGGAGTCTTCACATACGAACAATCAGCCTTTCTTGATGTGGTAGATCGCAGTGCATCTTACCAAGTGTTTGCTTGAAACGTGCTGCGTAAAGGCTCAAGTTGTAATTCGACGCGTTCTCCATGACGTCATGACCTCGCGTTGTGAGAGCTTTCGTGTGGTCGATTGAACCCTCCTGTAGTCCGTGCTTCCACTCAATTAGTCGTTTTCGATAGGCTTTCATGTCGGCTTCAAAAGAATCTTCGTAGGGCTACAAAAGACGATGTCACGATAGAGTCAGCTAAATCAAGTACGCTGGAACATACCTTCTTTTCTTCGGCTGACATCGCCTTCCATTTGGCCATTCTGCCCCTTGTCACACCGAGCGAGGCCTGCTCTTTGGTATAACGATGAAGTGCATTAGAGGGACGTCGTGGCTTCGCCTTGTACTTGTCGCCTTCGCTAGCCAAGCGCTGCCGATATTCTGCCATGTCGACTCTATACGCATCGGTGTACGCCTTGCGGAGTGGTAAGTGAGAACGCGCCAATACTTACCAAAGAATCTGGACATACCTACCTGACGCTGCGCATCCGTCAATCTGGCCCACTCCGAGCTGAGAGAGCTGATAAATTTGTTATATGTCCCGTTGTTGGCAATGCCACTTTCTCGAGCCGTTGGATCAGACAAGCGGTCACGCACAAAGCGAGAAAAAGGGACCATAGGTTTCTTCAACGGCAATACGCCAGACGCTTTCAGCTGGAACGCCTGCAAAGACTAATCGGTCCGAGAAAGGAGATCAGAAGTAGACTGGCGAACGTACCTCTTCGACCAAGGTCTTGCCTCCCTGCTGGCGGTGCACTGGCAGACCACAGAAGATGGTCCTGGTGCACGTGGGCGGCCAGCGCGACACGATCAAAGTGGAGCGCGGAAGAGGGAGGAGTAGCATACGCGCAATGCTGCGAATGGTGGCGATAGAGACGAATGAAACGCGTACGGTTGGTTCTGAACAACGGCTGAGGCTTCGTGATGAGGGCGTTCAGTCGTCGAGCAGAGGACCCGAAAGCCTGAGCGCGTAGCGTGGACCCCGTGACCGTGGCGTCGAGAGCATTTAACGTTGACGCCACACTGCAACCACCACCACCACCACCACCATACTCGCAACTCTTGTATACATAGTACATACACTCTTCACGGTGTCAAGAACAGAAGAAACCATCCAAATCTCCGAGCAAACCATGCATCACCCGTTGTCCAAACAGGTTCTGACTTGAACGTTGCGGCCTGAAAGTCAGGCCGCCGCTACAATAACTTCTGGAAGGTCGAGGCTGTGTCGAGAGGCATCGCGATGCGAGGTAGCGTCGCCCTGGTGAGTAACTACACACCACTCGTCGACCAACAAGCACGACTCACATGCACGCAGAGCAGGATTGTCGAAGCACCTCGTCGCCGTTGTCGTCTACGCCAGAACACTCCCTCAATGAGTACAATGCGACCATAGCAAAACCGACTGCGTCTCGGATCCCTCTCACAGGATTCCGTCTACTCAATTTCGGCCTCATCATCGGCATTGGGACAGCGAAGGCCATCCTAGCGGCCCAAGGACACTCTACCGCGCCGTCGGTGTTGGAATGGGTACTGGGAGTAATATGTGCTACAGGGTGCGTTGTTTCGGTTTGAATGTGGTTCGTGTTCTTACCAAAGTGATTGTCTCTTGGGTCAGACTGTACTGGCTGGGCTTATGGGAATCCGTGGAGCCACCAGTCCTACACTGGTTGTTGCATGAAGATTATACCCCGGAAGTTCTGCTCCTAGCCCGTTTCCCTATTTCCGGTGAGTGCACATCGGTATTTGAAGCTCAAAAATCTCGCTTAGTCCCTCAGTCTTCGTCGTAGCCGTGAAGGGAGTCGTCCTTCCAGTCGGGTCCCTTCTCCTTACCGTCGTCCCCCTCTGGCTCGTGTTCAATCCCGCTACCGACGTACCCACCAACTGGCCCGTCCTGCGCTTTTTCGACGTGATCCTCAACTCAGCGATGGTTTCCACCTTCAACTGGTCGTATACGGTCAGTCGTGCGTTAGATGACTCTGATTGTGAGCTGACAATGTTGTTCTTCAGGATGATTGCCTCTTGGTGTCGCTCGGACGTATTGTGTTGTCCCTTTCCAAGCGATCTGGCCTCCGTGTATCAACCCGACTTAAGAGTCTTGCACTCCAAGCTATTGAGACTGGTACGTCCGCGTTCGCCATACATCCAATTACATTGAACCAACACTCATATTTCGCTCATCTAGTCCTCCCCCCAGATCGGTTCACTTCCGTCACTCCGTTCTCGGTGACGCTCCTCATCGACTACCTGGCCGTCTTCGTTGTCGGGATCTCAGCCGTCGCCTCTCTTCACATGGCCATGCGTCACTGGCCGTTGTTCGGGATGATGGAGTTATGCGCCGGCAGCGCACTGACAGCCTTCATGCTCTACACACTCTCGGACAAGCGCAGGTTTACCAAACGGCTCGGAGATTGGTTCCTACTACTCATACTACTATTTCATGGCATTGTTGTCATGATTTCTTCCCTATAATGCGAGCACTTTTCGCATGATACACTACATCTGCGCTTGCGACATCGACCGCATACGCTGTTATACGCCGGCTGACCTGAGCCCACCAGTCCCTGCAACATCTGAACAATCTACACCCAGAACGCAGCGAGAATCAGGGTATCTTTGGCCAGAGGTCTCGACCGTCGGTGGATACAGAATTTCGTCTCGCTATCCTACACGGGGCATCTTCAATGTACATACGCACGCGGGCCAGTCCTACACAATACACACCTTTCGTAATCGTATTTTTCGGAACACCACTTTCCATGCTCTTCGCGGTGACGCTGGAATCCGCTTCGAGAGCTGACGCTGGGTCATACGTATCCAACTCAACGTGCGTGTAGGCAGTTCGTAGGACCGCATACCAGCCCTGCGAGATCTCGATGCGCTCATTCCAAGCCTTGAAAGCCAGGAAACGATATGTGTGACGGCGGGACAGTCATCTTCATATCTTTGAGGATTTTCCGAGACAGATGACCACCGAGTCATTCCAGTAACACTCGAGACGGACAGACAGGACCAAGGGGTAGCAGATATGTGCTGTTCGTCCCGTAGGACAAGCGTGTTTTGGCGTGGACAGTCTGACGTGCGTAGAATGAGAGGGTTGGTGAGTCGACGAAAAACGACAAGACGGGCATACTGACGCACCTGTGATCCCTCGTCATGCTCGCCGTAACGCCCTTCTACCCAGGCAGACGAGCGATTCGTCACAATATCAATGTCTGTGAGTTACACGAGGTGCGACTGAGGGGAGAAATCAGCGTCAGCAGCAAAGTTGAGCATGAGGAAAGAGACTGACAGAGCCGTCCGCCTGATTCAGACCCTCTGCGGCACGACATTCCACTTCTCTCCGACGATACGACGTTGACCAGAGGAGATTGGGGCAGGGTATCGGGCGGAGGATCGGAGGGGAGAAGAACCCGTGCAGTATGGCACGCGAGTGGTGACGATGATGGGAGAAGGAAGACACCTGAAGACACTCGAGAAGACAGCAGGCGTCTCTCGCGTAATCTGTGCCCAGAACTTCTTCCTCTTGGACCACCACTCGGCAGCTCTTTCTCCATCTCACATCCCGTCGAATCCACCGTTCAAATTCATCCTTGCACTCCCATTCACCCAGCGTTTGCTGTTTTTCGGCCTCTATACTGTCGCCTTGTTTCCGCGCTCATCGACATCCATCCACATACGTCGTCTTCGTCAACCATGCATCATACAGCACTCTCATACCCGTCCTTGAACACGAATACTCTCGGACCACCTTAGGACTTTCGAATCAACATCATGTCCAACTCTAGAAGGCTAGCTTCGTCTGAGAGCATACAACCCCCCTTGCTAGTAGCATTGACCGGGTACAGACTGCTCTGCACGAGCTCCATCGTCGCGTTCGGCACCGCGAAGGCGGTATATTCCTACCAGTCGAACGGCCAGGCGGGTTTGATAACGACTTTGGACTGGATTATGGGTGTGGCCATCACCGTGATGTGAGTCTTTCAGATGCTCTGGTCACTACCATTGCCACTGACGTTGGGTTCATCCAGCCTGTATTGGGTCGGACTGTACGAGGCTGTACGTCCGCCGGTGTTGGTTTGGTTCTTCCACGTAGATCTCGCGAGACCGATCTTTCATGCGGGTTGGAGGTTCATATGGGTCGGTGAGTACACTTTAAGGAGTCGCCGCATGAACAGCATGACTTACAACTTCGCTTCTATCGCCTGAACAGCCCTCTATCCAGCCGTCTTCATGAGTCTCGGGATGTCTGTCTTGACGATTGCGATTCTTCCCTGCGTTGCCACCTTTTTCATCATCACGTTCATTACAACGCAGCAGCTCCTCGGCCTGATATGCAGCGTATGCCTGTTTTTGTACTATCTGCTCGCAGGGCCGGTCGTGGTGAGTTCCAGAATCTCATGTTCTTGTATCGAGCTCATCTCATAGTCATGACAGCAAGACTATCCTTTCCGCACCACAGTCACCTTACTTCTTCGCATCAAGTACTTGCGGAAATCCCTCCAATACGTAGCGCGGAAACTGCGTCTCCCAGCCTTAGTCGGCATACTAGGGACGCAGATCAGCCACCAAGGTACGTACGTCTATTCACGCCCCTCAATGTACCCTCTCGTCTCACCGCAAGCAGCCTACGCAATACCCCGAGAAGTGTACCATAGCGAATCCACTATGTATCTCACCATCGACGTCCTCGCCACCCTTCCTGGATACGCCCTCGCGCTCGGCGTGTTCTTCGGTGTGTTCTTCTGTTGGGCGCGGTTTATCGTAGAGCCATTACAGAGACTCTTGGAACCTAGGTTAGCTGGAGTGCACCAGTGGGCTGACTTCTCGCTCTGAACTACATCGGCGTGTATCGTCGGTCAAGGAAAATACGCAGAAATGTCTGAATTGCTTGTACCACGTGTGGGATAGAAAATCAAAAACATGCCATGAGACAACACTACAAGTACCATAAACCAGTCCCCGAGCCGTGTCGCGGTCCTGCGATCGTCCGAGAGCGTGAAGAGCGTGGAGAACGTCAGCGCGCTGCCAGCGCACAGCTCCATCATTCCGAACGAAGACCAGTGGAACATCGCCGTGTCCAGGACGGCGACGGCTGAGATGCCTACGACGACGATGGCGAGAAGATCCAGAAAAAGAGTCGCCGAGAATGGGGTGGTTGAAGTGGGGAGAGCTGGACACGGACGTTGAGGTCGGTGTGGCTAGGGGAATTTGAATACACGACGTACCTAGTCCTGCAGCTCGAAACATTGGTTGCTTAAATCTGGGGGATACACGAAAGCCAACACGCTCTGGGAGGGAGAGTGCAACACGTCCGAGCGAAACTAAGGGGCAGTCATCCTGCAAACGGACGAGGTCAACCATGATACAGTGATACAGTCAAGGCGTGATTGGCAATTGCCGACTGACCGTATATAACCAGTGGGTGACAGAGATCGCCATCGAGATGAAGACCACGCTGAAAAAACGCAGCAAGGCCCAGTTGGTGGATACATGGGCAAGAGGATTGAATATAAGCCAAAGAGGGACGACAGTGAGCAGCAATGACCCGACGGGGAGGAAAACGCCCTTCACGGCCACGATGAAGACTTCGAAGATGAGAAAAAGCGTCATCTATGCGTTTCCGACTTCATAGGTAGACGCGTACTCACCGGAAATAGGGAAGTGTGCCAGAAACAGGATCTCCGGAGTATAGTCTTCGTGCAGAAACCAGTACATGACTGGCGGATGTACGGACTCCCATAGACCCACCCAGTACAATCTACTCCGGCCAAGCAATTAAATCTTGTCAGATCGAGACAATACCCAAGGAAAAACCACGCACCCTGCAGCACACACGACTCCCAGAACCCATTCCAATACCGATGGCGCGACAGAGTGTCCTTGCGCGACTAGGATGGCCTTCGCTGTTCCGATCCCGATGATAAGGCCTAGGTTGAGCAGACGATATCCTGTCAACGAGACTCGAGAACTACGCAATGAACCCGTTTCCTTGTCGTGCTCCACTTGAGAGAACGCATCGACTGCATCAGGCTCAGACGACAGCGAGTGGGAGGGCGTGTGATGAAGAGGCAAGAATGAAGAGGTGCTTTGAACATCGTGCCCTTTGTGCTCTGACTGCATGTGAGCTACACTTCTTGACCGGTGAGCTGAGCACTATGCAGGAACGTACCAGGATGTCCATTCCTCGCATCGCAGCACTGAGCTCACCACCACAGCCTCATTCTTCGGAATGGCTCGAGGTTCCCACCCCCCTCATTACAGCCGCCGAATCAGTGGCAGCCAGGGCAGCGATGTTGAGATTGTCTTGCATTTTGGCTAGTGTCTGAACTTTTAGTTGTCCGTGCCGAAAGGTAGGTAGGGTTTCTTGATTTCGAGTCTGCGGGGTGCAGCAAGCAAGGAATGGCAAGAGGTTGCTAACTTCGAAAGCTCGCGTGTGTGGGCGGCCTGGACGTAATAATGATTAATTTCAAGATTTTACCCCAGATCACGTGTGACGATGCGGACGGTTCTGCAAGTTAACCGTCCTTCGTCTTGCGCTACGTCTTCCTTGGAATGCTCTAGCCGCTCCGTTGTCGCGATTTCGTCAACCTTACACATCTGACGTCCATTTGAGACGTGGTTATGCTGATTGTACGCTAATTGATCGCATTCCCGACTGAAGAGGTGCGCTACCAGTCTTGTTCTGCTGCTTCGCGTCCCTAAAATGCATCTTGCCTCTGCAGCTTCAGGAATCAGGCGCACTTCTACCCCAGAAATTCATCAATTCGTGTTTGTTATTGCTGGAGAATTGCCGAGTGAACAAGCAGACCAGCACGTTAACCTACCGTGCTGCAAAGAAAGAAGTGGATTGTGTTGAGCGACGTGGACTGTCAAGTGCGTAGTTCCGGTTCTCAAAGAAGTCCGTTGCTTATTTAATATTACTAGGCCGCAACACCGACTTCAATTTCTGCTCACCGTATCTCAACGCGTCCCTCTCCGGCAAGGTAGAAGCACAGCCGAGGAAAACGACGCGTATCGCAATCAAGTTCCGTTCAAATGCTCTCTCGGATCTTGTAGGCTTACAAAGTTTTGCAATCTGCCTGTGTTTCCGCGGTCGAAGCAAATTTACCTAGGCAGCTGGTGCTAAGACCTTACGAAATTTGACAGACGAAGAGCGGTAAGTTGCTTTCACGATCATCTGCTTACTGCCTTCGTTGAATGACACGCTTCAACATAGTAGCCGTACGGTGAAGCCTATGCTGAAGATCTTGCGCAGTTCTGTGTGGAGAGTACCGGAATTTTGCGGTTGGAGCGAATGTCGAAGACAGGTTCAAGAGGATATACCGAAGTTGGACGCTTGTGGAAACTCTCGGTCGGTATAGCGGATTGTCAGCAACGTTTTCATCCGCCCCTCATTTCAAATGAAGACAAATTTTGCGCTTTTCTCCACTTCCGACGGCGTGGCGTACGAAGGAGAGTGATGCGGCCGAAGTATAGTCCATTTCTGCATCACAACAGGTGCGCACACGCGTCAACGCTAAATTCAAGTTCAAAGTCAATCTCAGTTAGTCCGACGGTCCGAAGTTGCGTTGACACGTGGGGGTCCACTGAGCGCGTCCATATATTCGCACGGCGCACCCACTCCAGTCTCTTCCTTGGTCCTTCGATCTTCACGCCGTAGGAATGACCACTACACTCAATGGCGCGTTGGCCAAACTCCCTTTAGGTCGACTACGGCCCAGGCCAAGGAGTGCTCAGCCTTCAATCTCGGACCCTCCTTTGGCCAAGGATCCGGAATCGGATCTTGAAGACTCCGATGACTCGAAAACACAGGTTCTTGGCGACTACGTAGTTGTCCGAGTGGACAAAGAGACGACTAGCGATAGCTCAAGTCAGTACTCACAGTCCAAATTTCAAATCTGTCAGCTCACCTCCAACCCGTACATACTTACAGCCGCAGAAATGGAACTCGAGACGATGCTGGGTATGGACCTCATGGCCGGGGACACCATCCTGGTTAGGTAGTAGGATCCTTTCACCATACACCTCAGTCGGGACCTTCATTGACCTCGTCGCCGTCAACGTTCCAGGAGCAACTTGTCTCGCGAACATCGTGTAACCGTCTTGAGATGCCAAGTATCGTCATCTGTGCCCCCAGGAAAAATCAGGATTCCCCCAAGCATTGACGCGCGCAACGACGAGCCTGTCAGCGTGCAAAAATGTACTAGAATCACCGTGGCGGACACCATAGACGTGTTCCCGTACACCTCTTACCAGAAGGGCCTCAATACTTCTCACATTTTCCGATTCTATCTGGAACCGTACTTCAAAGACAGTGAGCTTCCTCTCCGCTTCAATACCTTGTGCCTCTCGGGCTCTGTAATGATCATGTCCAGTTGAAAGAGCTGACACAGCTCGCAGCATTTAGAGCGGTCCACGTATCAGATTCATTCTATATTAGTGACGATACGCTCAACGGTCGCGACGACATCGTCCGTGACGACAAGAGCACAACTTGGACCGGGAGGCCTACTATCGGATTCTCAATCACCGATGTCACTCCTCGAGCGTCGGAGTTTGCTCTAGTGATGCGAAGCACTGTCATAGATATCAGTACGTTTCTCTCACCAAATTCGTAAATCTCCACCATTCATTCTGTTCGCTCACAGAGGGTGATAAATTCTCGCTTGACCGCGATGAAGTGTTATCGCCCGCCACGATCGCTGATTTCATGGCCTCCGTTACTCCTGAAAAAGATGACGACAAGGCTGCGACCAGCACACCCGCATTTACGGATACCACAACATCAGGGCAACCAGGAGAAGCGAATAAACGAGTCAGTGATCTGGAGCGCATCATCGAAAACATGAAGACCCAGCACAGAAAAGAGACGGCGCATCTCCACGAGCAGATCGTGAACCTCGCCAACGAGCTCAAAGCTGCGAAAAGGCCTGATGAAACGATGCTCAAGGAATTGGAGGCGGCGAAGGCAGACGTGGCGAAGAAGACACAGGAGCTCGTGGATTCCAAAGCAGAGGTAGCGAGACAGATGCAAGAGTTGGCCTCCATCTCCACAAAACATTCAGTTCTCAGACTCGCTATGCAGGCCGCGTTGGAGACCGATGCCCAAGAGCCTCCGGCAGCCAACGTAAGTCCAAGATCGGTTTTCGCCTCTATGAGGCGGTGCGATCTGAGCTCCTCGTCACAGATCGTTCATGCACGCGAGCCCTTGCCCAATCCACCTGAGATCGTGGTTGACTAGTCGGAGACCGGACAGCCATACAGAGTCTCTTCACTGGTACCTTCTGTCCTTGTATGACCAGCAATTTCTACAGAGATGTTCCTCTTGAACGTCTCTACAGTCACGGCACAGTCATTCTGTACAGGATCCAGAACAACTTCTATGCTCCGCCTCTCTTACAAATCAAAGCTAGCTTTCATTGAAATCCCATCAAAGACTCTCCAACTACTGTACTGCTGGTAGAGTCCAATGAGTGACGTGTGCGTGTGCGACTGCAGCCACCGCTCCCTTTCCGTGAGTTCCGAATTCCTTTCGAAGCTGGAAGCTGAGTCCTAACTTAATTTACGCGCCTGCTTTTGGTCGATGGACGTGGATCTCACGCCGTCTCTTCGTCTTTCCGCTATCGCTCACTCATCGCGCAATGGACGATCTACTGCGTTACTTCGAAGACACCTCGGCTGCAAAAATTCGAGCTCAAAAGGCTGGCAGCGTCGTTTCCAATGCCGAGCCTGCTTCGAAGACATCGTATGTCTTTATGTTTAGATATGTGGTGACTGACATCTCGTCGGCTGAATTTGCTGATACTTATTATCTACATCAGTGATACTCTTCAATCCTGCCTTGTCGTCGAAATTCAGCAGAGTGATGACTGGGATCAACCAGCAGGTACGAGAGGAATCTGAATCATCGGTCCATCGGCACCTCATGACTGTGGCGCAAGTCGCTTTTATGAGTCGCGCCACAATGAATGCTCTTGAACTCTCAAGCTCTAATGTTGCTCTTGTCAAGCACGCACAGTACGTTTAATTACTGCCTCGTTTTTTATTGGCCATTACTGTGCTGATCCATGCTGAGCAGTCACAACTTACCACGACAAATCACAGTGTACTGTCTACAAGACTCGGATCAACTGCCCGTGGAGGAGGGCAAGGTTCGACTCCATCGCCATACTGCCTACAAGCTTGATAGAAAGACTGGCGACACCGTGACTGTTCAAGCTTTGCTAGACATCCAGCATTGCAATCGGCTCCTAGTGGGGCGCATGCCTTATGCGTATACTCTTGACCACCCGGTGGATGTCAATGATCTTGTCGAGACCGGCTTCAAACCGCATTTTGCGAAAAGTGGGTTGCACTTCCTCATGTAGAGCTCTGAAGTCCAGTACTCTCATGCGCGTTGCCCACAGCCCATCAGGTGCCGATTCGGAAAGGCGATATCTTCTCATTTTGGTGGAAGAAGCAAGACTGGCAGGTTATGTTTCAGGTTATGGATACGGATCCACCTGGTTACTGCGTAGTCGGGAGTGATACTCTCATCGATGTAGGTCAGTATCTGCCTATCGAGACAATCCCTTTGCTACGTATAGCTCACGGCGCGCAGCTGAAGGGGATCCTGATGGTCCTCCGCCGGCAATACCAATCGCGACACGTCAGTCAGCCATACCGGTTGTTGTCTTGAATATGCTGATATGTACTACTGTACTACTCTTCTAATCAGCTCCGGCTTTTGATGGAGGTGCGAGAACGATCCGGAGTCTAGACTGCCCTCTCCGACCCAACACTGACATACCGACCAACTTGCGATCTTAGACATTACCAATGACGCTCTCTTAGATGAAGTGGAGGAAATCATCAAATCACACATGTCCGTGACTGCTCGGCTTCGCCAGGAGCTGGCCAACGCTGTTGAGCAGACCACGGATATCACACAAGCGCTGGACACCACGAGCAAAGAGCTGGCAGAGGTCAAAGCTGAGAATACGCGGCTGAAGAACAAACTGGAATCGGCTTATGCACAGCGAGATGCCCTGCAAGGAAGCATGGCGGATTCGAAGTCGTGAAGGTCGACGATAGGTCCCGAGGTATGTGCAGACTACCTTCTTTCCGGAGGGTTTCTTGTGTACTCAGCAGTGCAGTCTCCGAACGTAGATCACGGATGTTCGAGAAACCTTTGTCCTTCACTCATGAGTTCTTTGTCTCGCGACTCTGTGTCCTCTAGACACTATCAAGCATGTACAATGGAGTAATTGTTTACCAGTCTTTCCGACACGCCACAGTCACCCGCCATCCTTCTTTGGAATCTTTGCTGCAGTAACGCTCGAAGCGCCGCCTTTCAATACACAAAATTCAACCTCTTTCTCTTCACCGTCGCCGTCCGTCCTCATCAAAGTCAAAGCCCATCTTCAGCAACATTCCTCCGTATACGAGCCAGTGGCACGGCAGACAGAAGGTCGCGCCGTGGGCGGCGAGATGAGTCACGATGTGAAAGAGCGGCGAGGATTAAGGTTTTCTCCGCTGTCAGGTGGTGCACTTCGCTGGACAGCATAAACCGGTTGCAAAGAAGTCCTCAGCGGGAGTGTTTAGTATATCTGAGCTTACAGTAAGTAGCTCTTCCTGGACCCGCTAAGTACACTGTTGTTGTCGCCGGTGTTAGAATCTTGTAGATTAGACTCAAGCTCGCGCGATCTAATCGCGATGTATATCTGATTTTGGATTTCTTGTATATCATACTGTAGCTACGATGTACGGTATTCCTCACATGTTTGTCCCTACCACCTCGTCTAAGTTGCTGCCCGCACCACTGGGGTCCAAACGTGCCCCCGACTTTCATGACGACCACGAAAGTTAAGTAACAGCCGGTGTGGCCGCGCCCCGGAGTGATGACATGTCAGTCGTCTAAGTCATAGCTGTGGATAGTCAGTGGTTGGGTATCGATGCTCTTGGGCTTGGTGGTGAAGAAAACGAGGCAGACGAGGTGAGGTTGCGTAGGACGGCGGCGGCTCTTGTCACGATATGTCACACCACACGTGCCGTTCCGTCACGCTCGCCCGCAACAGTACTGAGTCAGTAACTGAGTAGCCTGCCGTCTCATCTCAGTACCACCACTCCCCTCTTCGTCCTGCTTCAAAACCACCAGCAGCCGTGTGAGTTTCTTTCTGCTTGTATGTTCTGCCAACGCAGGCTGCTCATTTATTGCAGAACTCGCGTTGCGTGGTCTGCATAGTTGTCGTCAGCCGAGCGGAATGGGATCCCACCGACGCAGTCTGCGACCTTCAAAAGGAAGATTGGATGAAACTTCAAAAAGTGGTGGAGTGTCGTCGTGTGTACGCAACAACGCATTTCAAGGCGAAGAGATTCATCATACGGACAACTTGTGTCTCACTTCAGCTCAATCTCCTGCCCTCCTCGACGTCCGCCTCCGCCTCCGCCTTCGCGCTCGAAGGATGCGGCACCGGCGGCAACGTCTTCATCTGCCTCAACAACGCCCCTCCTTCTCCCTCCCCTCCTCCTATCCCGAACGACAAATGGGACAACGAAAGGGCGAAGGCCTTTAAGAGCGGAGAGAGTCGGGATGAACGATCAATGGTGATTTCGTTGAAGAACGCAGAGGAGGCAGAGCAGTGTCGACTCGGAAACACAGTGGTGACAGACTCGGAGTATGAACAATGAACACCGAGCTCCGTCGTCTCTTGTCTCTCACTGGTGCAAGAAGGGATGTGATCCAGATGCGGTAGGGAAGAGATCGCATAGACTGATGGAAGAGCCGCAGGAATAGACGAGGTGAGAGACTGTCAAGGCGCAAGCATGAAAAAACGCTGCTCACCAGATAAGCGACATCATAGACGTCCTTCTCTCTCCATCGTTGGCCTCTCATGTCAGAGCACCACACAATGTGTTGAGAGGACGACGAGCAGTCAAAGCGACGGCAGCGTCGGTGGTTGCGTTGCACGATCGGTCACTCCACACGTGCTCGCCCGTCACGCTCTCTCGTCACACCGACTCCGCTGCTCATTGCGCTCTGGCCATCTCACTCTCCTCCACTGTGCCCTTCATCCACTCTATGTTCGCGCCGGCGAATAGGCACAGGCCATCTGATCTCCGAGCCGATGACTTTTCAGTCCCGTCGGCCGAACACAGAGTATTCGCTGGTTGTACTTGGAGGCGGATATCGTACTGGAATGCGTGGTCCCTACGCGGGCTTTGACTGTGCGAATCGGTTCCATGAATCAGTGAGATGGATTTGAAGCCGTCTTCGTAGTATTTTGACGAAGGGTGGGAGTGACTTTGTTGGGGTGAAGCGCCGGCGTCCTTCCAGTGTCTCTCCGAGGCAGATCCTAGGATATGTGGCATGGTCGTTGAACGGTTGTGGCGACACCGGCTGGTCAAAGAAGAGATAGTATCAGACGCATGGGCGAAGAAGAGACTCCCAAGCGGATGGGTGAATAGTCTTGAGCCGGTCGCACAAAGGAATCTGCGAGTGGAAGACGATTCAGAGTCAGCAAGGTTCGTTCGGCGACGCGTCCCAGCACAAGAGAGCAACTCAATCTTACTGGCAGGAAACGGCGCCGTACACCAAGTTCTAAAACTCAAGAAACAGCTTCGAAGGGGTCGGAGGGAGCAAAGATGGCGAGTCGGGCGAAAGTGAGATGATGGAGGAGGAAAAAGAAGGACGCCAGAGCCTGCCAGAGCGCACTCTTACAGACGCCCGAATCCTGCTCTCCGCCTTCCACCGCCCTTCCTTCACCACCACTGTCACCGTCCATCTTCAAACGCATTACGAATGTGAGTTCCTTCATGTTCTGTTGCAGGCTTGACGCTGCTTGCTCACGATACCTCAGGTGTTCACGCTGCATAGAATGCATGTCGGTCGTCGGTGACGTGGCCTGAGACCGCAAGCTCGTATGAAGCGCAAAGACTGGAGGAACAGAGCGAGATCTTGTGGTGTCGAGAGTAGCAGAGCGTAGGAGGAGCTGGGACGCGTCGTGCTGAGGACCCTTGTCTCATCTTCAGCCACTTCCACGCCAAAGCGTCGGCATCTCTCGCTGTCCCTCCTTCCTCCCCATCCTCCTACGATGATACTCGCATTCTCGCTTTGGCTACGGAGGCATAACCCCGAGGACTTCACTACGCTTTGGTCACGTCAAGATATAAGCCCACTCCCGCGGTCCATCTCCTCAGGTGTGTCCTCACTCGCGAAACCCTCTTCTCAAGCATGTCTTCCTCTGCTGCGCTACCCTCTCAACGCCTCGTTCTCGTTCCTCAGAAGCTCTACGTCCCCAAGACCAAGCCCAAAGACGCAGACACGCTCTACCCCTTCCCGCCCATCCCATTTCTCATTCGTTCCGCTCCGGGCAAAGTCAGCTCAGGCATCCCGCTCTCTACTATCTTCGCTGCTCCGAGCGAAGCGGCTGCTGCAGCTCATCTCAACCAGGTCTTGGTGGACCCGAGCGAGAAGGTGTTCAAAGACGCGTACAGGGCGTATCTGAGGATTCTCGTGCGTTCCAACCTTCTTCCTCACTCGCTTCCGAGCCATCTCTGAAACGACACTTTGCCGTTCATCTCTATGGATGACTTGAAACCGGAATACAGTGGCCTGGCTACGAACACGTCGAGTTTGTCACCTCTATCCCGCTCAGAACGTCCACGGGCCGTATCACCCGCGCTCAGCTCGTGCTCTTCGTGGCGAAGACGGTGAAGCAGTACTTTGCCGTAAGTCCTTCCACCCTCCTCCTTCCTACCTCCGTACTGAAGTCTTGAATTTGACCCGATCCCGCTCGAATAGTCCCTCGCCGCACACACACCCCTTCCCACTCAAGCTCAGTGGGCTGTCGCGCCCCGAGGCAAGTACCGCACAGAAGACCTCGTCCTCGTTGCGCTCCACCTCGCGCATGGGAACACGTTCCAGGCAGAGTTCAAGGTGCCTGCTTAGCTGCGGACTTGCAGGGGAGTGGACGATGCGGACACGTTGGATAGAGAGGAATCGAGTTTGATGTGGGAAGAGTAAAGGTTGTTTATCTATGGCGGTCTCGACCGTATCATACCCTGTTTATAGTGTATTTCATTCTTGATGGGATTGGGTATATATGTACAAGTAGAACGAAATTAGAATGGTATGAGGTGTGTGTGTATCGTTACACGTATAGCCGGAAAAAAGTGTGATGATAAAGATGATAGAAATGTGGATGGGAAAGATGGAGAATGAAGTGAATGGATAAGTAAAAGAACATGCGGTGGTGTGCAGGTTGGCAGGAGGAGAGGGATGCAAGACAAGGAAAGTGTACACTGGTGCAGGGTTCGTCAAGTGAAGTCCAAATGATACAATTCATCGTGAAAGATTGTCGTTCAACGTTCAGCATACAAACGGACTCCGTTCATTCCTACCTCCTCCCAGCTTCGAAGAACCCCGGTGACAACGACGACCGCCTCCCCTCTCCACTCCCTCCACGCACTCCGCCCGCCACTACACCACCTTCCCGCCCCTGCTCCTGCTCTTGTTCCACCATCGGACTCCGACTCCCATACCCCATCAACCCCATCTCCTCATCCGCCACCACCACAAGCTCAATCTCCTGCCCTCCTTCAGCCTCAACATCCTCATTCGCAGAGTGTGGCACCGGCGGCAACGTCTTCATCCGCCTCAACAACGCGCCTCCCTCGCCCATCCCAAACGACAAGGGAGACAAGGGCGATGCAGGTAACGCAGCAGGTTGGGGAGACGTGGGCATGGACGTCGGCGCGGAAGACGGGGACGGGGACGGCTTGGTGTAGTACCGCGGTCCGGTGTATGGGATGAACATCTCGTCTTCTCCTTCTCCTTCTGCCTCATGCTTTCCACTCGCACCCGCACTCAGACCCAAACCCAAACCACCAACTGAACTTCCCCTCACGCTGCTCAGCCCTCCGATAGTCGGTCTCGGACTCCCAGGGTATCCTAGCGTCGACGGAACAGCCGACGAGAAGAGCGCGGTGGTCGTAGGAGCTGGAGAGCACGCGAGCTTGAAATCGGTTGCTGAGGTGATGGTCGTGCGTCGTGCGTGGGCCGAGCGGACGTTGAGGATGAGGCGTGGGCCCTGAGAGGAACAATCAATCAGCATCCTGAGAGGAGTGGGGTATATGCGTAGGAAGAAAGACGTACAACTGATCCGAGGATGGCGAGGATCCATCTAGAGGAGAACGAAAGGTTCGTCAGGATTTTCGACAAACACGAAACTCAAAAAGCAACTCACGGAAACCCAAACGCCCCCAACGTCCTCGAAAACAGCCCAAACAACACCGTATTGACAACCATCACAACAAAAATGGCTGCATACGCCCATACAGAATCTCGAATCAGAATATCCAGCAGACTCGTGTTGCGCTTGCTTGCGTTGAGGGTGGCGGAGGTGCGGGAAGACGCGTTGGAGGGGAAGGAGGGCGGAGAGTGGGAGCGGGATTCGTGTCGGGAGAGGACGAGTTTGTAGATGACGAGGGCGAAGAGGAGGGTTTCGTATACGATTGAGGCGATGCTGTACAAAAAGCGTTGTTAGTAGTCGTGTTCCATGCTTCAAACACCCAACCTCTCAACCATTCCTGCACCTCGCGTCCAGCCAGCCCTCGTCTCCCACCCACTCCTCTCCTCCTTCCAACCCAAACTCAAAAGCAGGCCAGCAGCAACAAAAGCTCACCTATACGCAATCATCTGCACCGGCACCACTGGCGCGAGCTTATCCGGGCTCTTCAGGATCTTGGGGATGCTTGTACCAACGGAGACGACCATCACGATCGTCTGCAGGATCCAAAGTAGGAAAAGCATCAGGGTGAACCGTCGGGAGGCGGCATACATCGCACGGACTGTATATGGTCGTCAGTATCGGTGCGAGCGAGGATGAAAACATCCTGTGTAGGGGGCCGGATATGGTGCAATCGGGAGAAGGGCAGAAGTAGGGGAGAAAGATAAGAAACGGAAGAGACGTACTCCGCAAGATGAGGATCACCTCGGTCGTGACCTCGAGCAAGACGGCGGAGATACTTTCCATGATGACCCAAGTCGTCGCCGTGATCTGCTGTGTATTGAGAACGCTATTGGAACAGACCATAATCAGCATACATCCATCTTCTTACTTCGGGAAAGGGGATTGTGGAGGATTCTGAGGACGCACATGAGAATAATGATAGAGTAGTATCGCGTGAAGAAGTAGAGGGTCTTGAGAGGTGTCCAACGCGTACTGGTATCGACATTTCGAATCAGCCAGCACGAACGCGTCAATATGCAGAGGCTAGTACTCACAGCCAGATGTGGTTGACCTTTCCGGAGAAGAGGGACATGAGTACGAGTGCTCAGACAAGTGAAAGTTGCAGAACACACACCTCGTCGCCCATAGTGATCAGGATATCCCACAACAACGCAGATAGTGCACCGGCTACACTCCCGCAACAACGAGCCCAATCCAATCCGATCCACCAAAGCAAAGAGGACACACGATCAGCAAAAGAAGGTGTCAGAAGGAGATGGGGAGACGGACCGTTGCTCATACTTCGCTGTGGCGACAACATCAGCGCCGCGAACGCGCTCTGGTCTATCGATCCGACATCGAGGTAGGACGAGAGAGGCATCGTAATGCGAGGTCCGAATCCAAGTTTGAGTAGAAGGTAGAAGGTGTATCGCGGTGTGTGTGATCGGGAGTGTCTTTCGATGTGCGGTGAGAAGCAAGATGGGACGGGAAATGAACGTCGTCGGGATCGTCAAGGATCGTGGTTGCAAACAAGATAAGTGGAGAAGGGAAGCAAGAAGCAAAGAGGCTTAGAAGAGTGGCCACAGCTCCAGCCGCGTCCGCTACGCAGTCCGAAATTTAAACAGGATGACGGAGGACAAAAGGACCCTTGGGAACAATAGGAAAAACGGGCCTGAGTCTCCGGGAGTGGAAGGTCGACGCAAAGGAGAGGGCTAGGGGATAATAAGAAAACGGAGATGTGAGGGGGGAAACGCGAATGAGTACGTACGGCCGCATGGCGGCAGAGGCTTATGAGAACAATAGCCTTTGCACTTTGGCCCCCCTTGTGCACTCGAGGTCTAAGCACTGGCACCTAGCTCATGTGGGGCCCAGCATCACAGCCCGAGCTGGTTGAGGATAGAATAGGAGTGTCGGCCAATATACATTGATGACCATGTCGATCCGTACGGTGGTGTGGCAGAGCAGTGGTGATAATAAATTCTGACGGCGAATATGTCAAAGAGCAGCTCGCGTTACGGAAACGGCGACATTGTGCAGTTCGCCAAGAGTACGTTAAGAAAGTAGAGATATGTGTGTTCCGATGGTGATGGTGCAGCGGCGACTGCAAGAGAGAGGGTGGTGGAGGATGGCAAGGCCAAGGTGAGGACGAGAACTTGGAGGAGGAGAGCGCCACGAGCGGGAAGAGTGCACATCACAGTCTGATGGCCCGAGATCAGATCGGGCTCGGCTCCGCGCGCCGTCAAGGCAACCTCGGCGCTTGCTGCCAGTTTCACTTCTCTGACCGCGTCCACTGGCACAAGCAGTGCACGTCCAATCATCTCCTCCCTGCACTGCCCAAGCAGCCAAAAGTCGTCGTTTCTACATAGCTACAGCATGCTGCAAAAATACAAGGCGTCGGCCCAGAATACTTCGAAGTAAGTAAGTACTCGCATCTGTTTTTTGATGAATTCGTGCGACTTACTGTAATGTTCGTCTACTCAGTGAGCGAGGGACTCATGGCTCTGAAGCCCGCGTCCTGGCCAGTATTGTCACCGAAGGCCCGCCGAACTAAGGCCTCGCAGATCCCCTGCGGCTTACTCAAAACTCCCGAACCTTTCAAGCAGGCACTTGACATCCCGCTTTGATAGTACTACTCGCAGATTTCCAGCAATGGCTGTGGCCTGTCCGAAGGTGAGTTCAGCTAGGAAGCTCAATCACGAAGTGCTAACCGCTCTGAAGACGTATATAAATTGTGCAAAGTGGAGGATGTAAACTTAGCCCGGTGCTCACACACATCATATCAAGTGCAGGACGGTGAGTGACTCGTTTCAATCTTCTGATTATACCAATGCCGACGTTTCCTTGTTCCCGCGCAAATCATAATCGACTTCAACGTTCCTTCTTTTAGCGATACTCTTTGCTGCCCGCCTCCGCCCCATCTCACCATGCGTTTCACAACTCTTCTCGCCGCGCTCCTCGCTCTGACCGCCACGTCCACTTTTGCGGCTCCACTTCCTCTCGCGGCTAAGAACCTCGAGGCAGTCGAGCCTCGCGAGGACCCTTACGACCCCTACAATGTATTCCACCGCGACATCGCCCAAGATCTCGAAGCTCGGGAGCTCTGGGCTCGTATCCGGCTACTGCCGCCTGTGCCCATCCGCCCCCTCCCTCGCCCTCCTAACCGACCGCCTGCCCCAGTGGGCCCTCGGCCTCGACCCGACGCACCGCAAGCCGACCCTGCCCCACCAACCCCTCCTCCTTCTCCGGTCACCGATTAGGCCTTGTGCCAACAAGAATGGGGAGGGTGGGGTACACGCCGCCGCCGCCTATGGACTTGCATCTACTGCACTACCGCCCAGTTCGTCGAGGTTTCCATCCGTCGCGGCAGTGATCTTGATGCAGTGGTGTTGAAGTGGAGAGTCGGGATGGGGGTAACTTAGTAATAGGACATAATGGCAACATTGCATAGGAAATCGATCATCCGGGTACCGAATATCATTACTATTGCAAAGATTCAGTTACTGAAATGTTCAGCGTAGAGTGACTCCTCAGGACCGGGATTGTGTGTAGTCGTTCTAGTCAAGCATTGGCACGAACGAGCATGAGATGTATAGCAGGTCGAAATCTGGGGTGGGAAAAGAACAGTCGAGCGGAACTTCTCACCAGCGGGACCCTTCCCGTAGCCACTGTCAGTTTTCTGCCCCCTTTTAACCGCGTAAGACGAGGACTGACGAACGACTGCCATTGTACTACACCAGATCGAGCGTAGTCGCAGTCCAGCACTGATCAATCCCAGAGTTGAGTGGGATCTGATCGAGTGCACTCCTCCCGCTCCCAGCTCAACGCGGTTCAATGAGTCAGCTCAACGACACGACATTGGAGGTGCGGGTGATTCAGAGCGGAAATCGGGAACGACAGTGCTTGGCCGGCGAACCTTGCTATCTTCCAAGGAACGCTACAATACAGGGCGCCAGCTTGGCGTCGACTTCGGGTCGAAATACAGGCGTAGCAGCAAAATCTTGAACTGTGGTTGCCCGGTACTTACCGCTGCAAATACATTCGACGTTACCCGACATCCCGCTCAGTTGTCTGCCGACGAATTTTGATCAAGAGTCACGGGAGAATGGCAGCTTCGTGCTAGGTGAATACCGTTCTTCGCCGCTCTGAACACATATTTAAGGCGTACACCGAGGAAGGTCAACCCTCAGCCCGGTGCTCATTCACAACTTCAATCCAAGTGCAGGACGGTGAGCTAATCTCGACCCCACTCTCTTCGCCACGACGATGCTGACCATCCTCCCCGCAGCTTCTCATACCCTTTACCAACCTTCACGTCGCCGATTTCAGCAGCACTCTCCTCCACTAGCATTCGCCCAAGCTCACGATGCGTTACACTGCTCTCCTCG
>RWJN01000411.1:0-21148 GCA_004332605.1 Steccherinum ochraceum
TCGACTCTCGAAAGCCGGAATTACTGCAGCCGCACAGCCACATCACTGTGCCCAGGCTGCGTCGCTCTGTGCGTTTTTGTGCGTCCGCCGTGCGTCGCTTTGCGGCTTTGTGCGTCCCTGTGCGTCCGTTGCGGCACTTTTCGTCCTATACGGCGAATTATCCAAGCCCTAAAGAGAACGCTGACAGCCTGCAATCCGCCGAGAACTCGGAGATCAATTTGTCAATCGTATTCATTGAACATTCACAACGAGTACTTTCGATCCTATTTCAAGTGAGCTTTCTCTCTCTTCAGCTCTCAGCCATGTCTTTCCTCACTATTCCCATTCGGAAGCTCAGCAATGGCATCGGTATGCCTGGTGTCGGTGAGTGCGGGTTAGGCTGTAGAACGAGGTCGAGTAATCTCGAACTTTCACTCACGCTCAGTAATTAAGGTCTGGGCGGTGCTCCCCCCGGCCCCACTGAAGAGCAGCGGAACAACAGCTGGAAGTGGTTCCTCACCGGAATTCAAGCTGGATACAGACATTTGGACACCGCTGCTCGGTATAGTATGTCAAATTTTCCATTTTTTGCGCCAGTAACACGTTTCTTAAGATGTTTCTCCACCAGAGACCGAAGCCAGCATTGGGAAAGCCATCAGGGAATCCGGCATCGCTCGCGAAGAGTTTTTTGTCACAACAAAGATCGCGTAAGTTATGCTGTTGTAGTCAGCTTGTCATCGCGCTCACTCTTCAGACCGGTCTCGTATCCAGCTGGAGCGAGACCGGCGATGTTCAAGGTGCATTTGAGAGAAGTCTCCAGAATCTAGGAATGGACTATGTCGACCTTGTAAGCTCTCAGACTCGGACGTAGCAGCTACACGTGGAGACTGATTTATGCCGGTGAATTGCAGTATTTAATCCACTTCCCGTTCAGTATGACTTTAGACGGTAGAGTTGATCTTCAAGTAGCTGAGCCGTACCCCGCACTGACCCTCGCTCGCCGTCAGAGAATGGCACAGAGCTCCGAAACGCCGAGGGCGATCTCGTCCCTCTCGAGAAACCGACCTTTAACGATGTTTGGGCCGAGTTCGAGAAGATTTACGCAAGCGGTCGCGCCAAAGCCATTGGAATTAGCAACTTCAGCATCAAGACGTAAGTGACCCGTAGAGTCTAAGCTACCAAACGATTTTCGTGTGTCGTTGGAAAAAGTACTGACTTCGGGCCTTATAGTATTGACGAGCTTCTCGCCACGGCAGACGTTGTGCCCCATGTGAATCAAGTGGAGTACGCTTCTTTGGCATTGAACATAAGAGAAGGATCATAAGCCATGACTCTGTCTTCCAGATGCCATCCTTACCTGTCTCAACCCAAGCTCAAAGAATATTGCGACACCAAGGGCATCCAACTTTGCGCTTACACGCCAAGCGGTGAGAACCAGCCTGCTGATGACACCGCTGTCTATTCGTGCTAACATGCTCTCCACTCAGGCTACGGCATTGTTCGCTCTCATCCAGTCCTTCTGGAATTTGCGGATAAGTACAACGTTACTCCGAATCAGGTCATTCTAGCCTGGCACGTCATGCGCGGTCTCGTCCCTATTCCCCGGAGTACCAACGCGCAGCGCCAGAAAGACAATATCACGGTGAGTTGCCACGTTTTAGATTGTGGTGTCGTATGGGTCCACTAACGTCACTGATCCGACTCTCACGGAATTCACGCGCAGCTACCCGCCCTGTCTGACGATGATTACAATTTGCTCTCCAAACTCAACAGGAACGAACACATTTGTAACAAAATAGACTCTCGGGGGATCGTGCACGGTTGTACAGTGGAGATGTTGGGCTGGTAAGAATTTACGACCTGCTTCGCTGTTGTGGCAAATCTCGAATTTGAGTACGGTTCGAAATCAATGTCAGTGAACACACCATGGATAGATGGAGCCAAAAACGTGTACGGTGAAATCCGTCCAGTATAGCGACCTCAGCACGGTACCGGTCTGCCGCCTAACTTATGCAAGCCACGCCGTATTTCAGTGCCACCTCCCACATTCTCTTTATCCGCAGCACCGATAATTCGTCTTTCGGCCCAGAGCAGAAACCCACAGGTAACTGTAGCCATATGCATGCAATAGCTGGTACTGTATGACAGTATAGAACACTAAGAAGTGGCAAGACTGCCATCAGGCGTATCCTCCACGATTCATGAAAGCTGTCGCAAGACTGACGTTTGAATTTATCGCACCGTCTTGATAGCTCAGCTTCTGGCTTTACGCACAGTGGGGGAAGTTGTTGTAAAATAATTGTGCGTGTTCTTCACCACGCCTCCAGCTGCACTATTTCACGATAGACAGCCGAGCCAATCGGTCCGACTCGGGCCTATTACCGGCACAGATCCATCAGGGTCCCTGCGACATCTTCATCCAATTCCCATCTCTGATTCTCTGTCGCTTGCTTCTGGATATCCACTGTAAAATCCGCAGCATGTGATGTTTGTGTGATGTACACAGAGACGAAAGTAGGGGTTTTGTCAGCGACGGGCATATAAACGGTGAGCCAAAGTACAGCAAAAGAATCTACCGTTCACAAGACTGTGTCCAAGCCTCCTGTCACCGCCATGTCCGCCGCCAACCTTACCGTCACGCTCCGAAATGGCGTGGTCATGCCAACCATTGGTGAAGTGACTCTGTTTCGCATTCGAATAATACGCTGATTGCGCATATAGCACTCGGATGTTACAATGGGAACACGAAAGAGGAAGCGCAAGCCGGCTGGCCCTGGATGAAGGCCGGCTTGGAGGCCGGGTACAAGATGGTGGACACGGCGCATGCGTACCGTCAGTAGACGTTTTCCCTCATATGTTAACTCGAATGTGCGTGGCTTCACGTTGATCGCTGCAGACACCGAGCCCGTCATTCCAAAAGCGATCCAAGAAGCTGGTGTGAAAAGGGAAGATATATTTATCCTGACCAAGCTGAGGTGAGCCATCGTGCCCAAACTTCGATGATGCTTGTAGTCCTCACCTCGTATACGTGATGCTTAACTTAGCTGGGGTCAAGCCAACGACGTCCAGGCAGCGTTCAACAACAGCTTGAAGGATCTCCAGACCGATTATATTGATCTAGTACGTTCGCGTCAAGATTTTCGCGTTTGTTCAGCTTCATTGATGGTGTTTTCAAGTATCTCATGCACTGGCCTATGGTTGCCGAGATAGACGGTAAGAGCCAGATGCAAGTTGAGAGATATCCTGACGTTGATCATTGATTCAGAGCACGGCGACATTGTGAAGACGCCTGAGGGCGACCATAAAGTCGTTGATCGCCCCAATTTCAACGATGTATGGGCAGAGATGGAGAAGATCTATGAAAGCGGCCGGGCAAAGGCCATTGGCGTCAGTAACTTCTCAATCAAGACGTGAGTGCACACCTTATCAACTGGGAATGAAATTGGAGCTGAAAGAATCTGGTAGTCTCAATGAGCTCTTCAAGACTGCAAAGATCATTCCGCATGTCAACCAGATTGAGTAAGTACTTCGAAATGTCCGTCAAATGACAATGAGAATCTGAATCCCACCAATCAGAATTCATCCCTACTTAGCTCAGTCGGAGCTCATCCAATTCTGCAAAGAGAAAGGCATCCAGGCCATGGCCTACACCCCAACGGGTACGTGGCTCACACATTCCTCTATGTGACAGACGCTTACCTCTCGCCTTCGTCTATTTCCAGGCTACGCAACCGTCCGCAACGATCCCACCATCGGCGAGATCGCCAAGAAGAACGGTGTCACTCCAACGCAGATCATCCTCGCATGGCACCTTCGCAGAGGAATCCCTCTAGCTTGCAGGAGCAGCTCTGTGGAACGTCAGAAGGAGAATATCACCGTGAGTTTGCATCAAATCTGGCGAACCAACTCACTTATCACGGCTCATCGGTGGCACCTCTCCCCAGATCCCAGCTCTATCTGACGAGGACTTTGAGACCGTCAATAAACTGGATCGTGGTCAGCTGATCTGCAACGCGCCGAATGAGCGTGGCTTGATATGGGGGTGGACACTGGAGCAGCTTGGGTGGTAGAGATTCTGAACAGATACGCCACTGAGATCTTACGAGAGGTTGCTGACCGAATGACATCGTACATACCTCTTTCGTGGTGACAAGACACTAATGAATAGTGTGTGAGTTCAATCGACTTCATCGGTACCGTGAGTCAAGGGCCAAGGCGCGTTCGCAGTACGCATGCCTAGGCCTAAGACTGATGATGGCTTGGAGTCCACTCTTGCCGCTTTGCCAACGCTTTGCATTCGACTGAGTGCCCCGGCACTGCGGAGCACTGCTTCTCACCAACATATACCATTTCTGTCCATTGTGACTCGACTTGTGAAGATGCATTGTACGCGAAGGCGCGCCCACGGGATGCTGGGTGATCGGACAGTTCGGGCGTTGCCATATCTAGTATGCGTCCCGCTCAGAATTCAATCGTGAAGTGGAGAATGCGAAACAAATGCCTCACTGAAATTCTTGGCCTATCTTGGCACAGACCTCTCGGTCAATGACAAAGCTCGCGTTCTCTTGACACTCGCCACCGTGCTTTTCGGAAGTCGACATGGCTAGAGGTGAGTCTAGCCTTAAAATCAGTCCAGTCTAAGCAAGATCACGATAGCTGGACGTGAGGACAATCAGTCGCGAGTCTGCGAAGGTCAATATCAATCACCACCAGAGGTCAAAAGGACACTTCGCATTTTGATGGCTATCGCAGGTTCAGGTGGATGAGTCCTACTCTATTTCCCGCAAGGCGGAGATTCCTATTTCTCGGAGATGGGTGATCGCCAGCGCCACGTGGGTATGAGTTTTAGGAGCCCATCGCGATGTCTTACTGTACTCAATGACCATCGACAAGTATGCAGCCATCCAAGCCGCAAGATTCTGAAAAGTATATAAGAACGGTGGACAACCATGATGCTCGCAAACCACAACGCACCGACAAAATTCCCGCATTCTCACAACCATGCCTCCCGTCGCAGACCTCACTCTCACCCTCAGAAATGGCGTCAAGATGCCGCTCATTGGTGAGGAAAACCTTGCATGCAGGCAATGTACGGAGACTGATAGTTTTGTAGGACTCGGATGCTGGAATGGTCGTACCAGGGAGGAAGCCCTTACCGGCAAGGATTGGTTCATCTCTGCCTTGAAGTCTGGCTATAAGCACCTTGACACCGGGCACTTATATCGTAAGTGATCATGACGGCTCTGTTCCATGTATGGAACTCTCAACCTCACCGCAACTGCAGTCACGGAGGAGGTCGTCCCAAAGGCCATCAAAGAAGCGGGGATCGACCGAAAGGACGTGTTCATCACGACTAAAGTCAGGTGAGCACAAGACGTAGTCGCTTTGGTTGTTGTACTCACGTCGGTTGACAACACGCTTCTACAGCTGGTTTCAAGCGTACGACGTTCAGGCCGGGTTCAATAACAGTTTGAAGGAGCTGGACACTGACTATGTCGACTTGGTAAGCCATATTCCGTGGCAGCGGGATGGAATAGCCACTGAAACATGCTTTGTAGTACCTCATCCATTGGCCTCAGGTCGTGGAGCGTGTTGACGCGACTGACACCAGAGCAGACCCAGATAATATCGCAAAGACACCAGGAGGCGACAACAAGGTCGTTGACCGACCCAATTTCAACGACGTCTGGGCGGAGATGGAGAAGATCTACGAGAGCGGCAAGGCCAAGGCCATTGGAGTCAGCAACTTCTCTGTCAAGACGTACGTACAAGCTCACCTGTGATTAACGACTCGTTCATCGCTGAACCACGCCTTCGCAGACTGAACGAGCTGCTTGCCACCGCGAAGGTTGTCCCGCACGTCAATCAGGTCGAGTAAGCCTTCCACACGAACGGATGTACGGCCAATTCGATTCTGACACGTAAAACGGTAGAATGCATCCCTACCTCGCTCAGCCCGAGCTCATGAAGTTCTGCAAAGAGAAGGGCATCCAGCTCACTGCCTACACGCCCACTGGTACGTGCCACGTATCGTCACCGACTTCGACAGGTGTTGACCGTCAGTGACAGGCTACGCGACCGTCCGCAACGACCCCACCATCGGTGAGATCGCTAAGAAGAACGGTGTCTCTCCTACCCAGATCATCTTGGCCTGGCATCTCCGCCGTGGTGTCACCTTGTGCTGCAGAAGCACATCAGCTGAACGCCAGCGGGAAAATATCAACGTGAGTCCCTCACCGCGCAAGGCCACGTCGTGACTGACTGAGGACTGGCGTATAGCTGCCGACGCTGTCTGACGAAGATTTCGAGACGATCAACAAGTTGAATCGCGACCAGAGAGTGTGCAACTTCCCGAACGAACGTGGCCTCGTTTGGGGGTGGACGCTTGAGCGTCTTGGCTGGTAGATAATGTGCCTGCAGATGGATAATGTCAGAATCGCAGTGAGAATGCTATGATAACAATCGAATACCACCGTTGATTTCTCATTACGAGTATGTATTGCTGTTGTCGAACCAAGCAGAGATCCACAGCGCAAGCTCATACTAACCCAGAACTAGAACGTACAGCACGCAGACGCGGTGGTGTCAAATACACGAGGCTTCGAGCTGCGTTTTTAGACAAACGGTCGGCTAAAGAGAGTCCTAGGTTCTCGCGTGGCAGTATACCGATCGCGCGTGAAGGGAATGGCATGGTTGGAAGTGCATAGAGCCCTACTTTTGCATTGGTGTGACAAGTCATGTAAAGAATAGAAAGAATACGGCGCGAAAGCATATACAGTCGGCCACCACGCACGTACACACACCCTCTCCCTCCTCCCTCCTCTCATCCTGACACTCCAACACCATCCCGAATACTCTCATGCAATCAAGGTGGAGGCGGTCGCGGAATCGTACTTGAACGTTGGAGGAATCTGCTGCTTGCTCTTGTAGTAGCGAGCGAGACGGTGGATACGGGACTCGATCAAGATGAGACGGAACTTGGAGTCCTTGTCCTTGCGGTTAACTTCCAAGTGCTTGCGGACAGCAACGGCCTTCTTGACGAGATGCCAGAGATCCTCAGGGATCTGAGGGGCAAGACCTGTAACGCCACCAACCATAAGTCCTCGATTTCCAGGATATCATAGTCCATTTTTATACCCACCGCTGGTCTTCAAGATACGGAGGATCTTGTTACCGGTAACGAAGCGCACTTGGGGGATACCGTGCGAGTCACGGAGGGTGACACCGATCTGGGAGGGGGTAAGACCCTTGCGGGCGAGCTTGGTGATGTGCTCGACGACATCATCGGGGGTGGTCTTGAGCCAAGAAGGAGGGGTACGGCGGTAGGGGAGTGCGGAGGATGCTGATCAAAGGGCACATGAAAACCGAGTCCATCCTGAGCGAGAAGACTTCACATACAGATACCCTTTCCGGGAGCGTGCATACGACCCATGATGACTCTGAAAAGACGAAGTCAGCCGAACAGCATTCGAGGCGACGACAAGGGGGTACACGCACAGATTTTGAGGTGTCGGAGGACTTGCGGGGGTGTCGTTGTCGTCGTGTCGGCCGTTGGGCTCGATGTGCTTGCGGAGTGCGGGTAGATTGATGGCCACGTGCGCGCTCGGGTGGCTGGTGGCTTGGGCGACTGTACAGTACCAAACCTTATTGCAACTCCGCCCAGCGTCTCGTGAGACTGGGTACAGACTGCTGCCCGCACATCCCGCCGTCAGGCTCATCGCTCCTCGCCGTCGTCCAGCTCAAGACAACACCGCCGACGGTGTCAAGACCGGCACGACCCAATGTACGCCCATCCCCATTGTTACCTCGTTCGTCCATTACAGTTCTGACATCGTTCTCGTCTTCTAGCATGAAGCTTAACATCGCCAGTGAGTTGAGAAGTGTGGCTGATCTTGTGAACGGTGGACTGAGATGGATGTGATGTGCAGACCCCGCAACTGGGGAACAAAAGACCATCGATTTCGACGATGAGAAGAAATAGTGCGTCCCCTCCGTTCGTTGTTGTATAAAACCCTCGAAACTCATGCAAGATTATTTCGCGTGGCGATAGCCGTATCTTCTACGACAAGAAGCTCGCTCAGGAAGTTGAGGCCGACTCCCTCGGTGACGAGTGGAAAGGCTACGTCTTCCGCATCACCGGTGGAAACGACAAGCAGGGTTTCCCTATGAAGCAGGGTGTCCTTGTTCCCTACCGTGTCCGCCTTCTCCTTGCCGACGGCCACTCTTGCTACCGTCCCCGCCGCACTGGTGAGCGCAAGCGCAAATCCGTTCGCGGCTGCATCGTCGGCCCCGATATCGCTGTCCTCTCCCTCGTCATCATCAAGCAGGGTGACAACGACATTCCCGGATTGACCGAGAACGTTCTTCCCAAGCGTCTCGGTCCCAAGAGGGCGACCAAGATCAGGAAGTTCTTCAACTTGTCCAAGGAAGACGATGTCAGGAAGTACGTTGTACGAAGGGAGGTCAAGAGCGCGAAGAAGGAGAACGCTAAGCCTTACACCAAGGCGTGAGTACCTCGCTTTCGATCATTGCGTCCCTAGCTGAATTTCTCTTCCAGTCCCAAAATCCAGCGATTGGTTACCCCCGTCCGTCTCCAGCGTCGTCGTCACTTGCGCTCTCTCAAGCGTCGCCGGATCGAGCGCCAGAAGGAGCAGAAGACCGAGTACGAGTGCGTATATTGTCCGATCTGCTGGTTTGTTCTATGCCTAACCGTCTTCTGCAGTGCTCTCCTCGCCAAGCGCGTCGCCGAGAAAAAGGAGAAGGTCGCTGCCGTCAAGGCCTCGCACAAGAAGTACGTCGGATACTTCTCAAACCCTTAACATCTTGCTGATCTCTCTTCGATTGCAGGACCGCGTAAGGACTGTCGGTAGTTCCCTTGTCTTATGCTATGCGGCTGCTCTGTATGGTTTTATAGTTCCCCATGTCCCCTCATACCTCCGTTTACTGCAATCCACCCTCTGCTACTATGCTATGCGATGTGACAATAGGGTTTACTGCAGGCCACCAGCGTCATTTGTACTCTGTTGCGTCCAGTGTGCGTGCGCCGATTATACTTCTATCATTGGATTCCAGTGGTGCATATCCAACGGTCAAATTTCAAATTTCAAAGCTCACGGAAACTTCCTGCGTCACGGGTGACGGGCGCCAATCAATTGGCATCGAGCGGAAGTTAAACGTTGAACGTTGACCTTCCTCTTCCTATTCCTCTTTGACAACGACCATTCTTCATGCGATCCTTGCCCCGTCACTACGAGTGCTCAATATTCATCGAATTGTGTATCACATAAGTTGCAGTAGGTGCGTCAGAGTGCTCCAGCCTCCACGCCCTTCATCTAGTCCTAACTTTTCGACGCCGTGATTTGTGGTCTGAATCGTGACAGATGTCGGACTCGCGCCCAGCGCCCCTGGCGTCCACACCACCAGGATCCTCGTCAAAAGTGTCTTCAAGCGACGCCAGCATGTCAACCTCCACTCGAAGTCAAGATGACTTGAAAGTCCTGATGCAAGAAGAGATCGCGGGACACATTTGGGAGTTCGACTCGGAGATCGTGGCGAAGATGTTATCCCCAAAACTTTTCACGCCCAACTTACCCGACAGACCCTTCATCTCTGACTTTCAATGCCGAATAAGTCACCTGGACCCCGCTATTCTTGGCTGTGCATCCCAAAAGCTCTCCGAAATTTTGGGCAGACATCCGAATCTGTGGCCTACTACGACCACGGAATCTGCTGCTTACGTTCCAATCGCCACCTTCCTTAATGCATGCCTTCAGGCGTGCCGAGATGCTCTCGCCCTCGACTACGAAAGCTACTATGACAATCTGTGGTTCTCAGCGTATGACAGGGAAACAGCGGACGGTATAGGCGGCGCGTCACCCCTAAAACCAGACGTGGTCGGCATTAAAGGCTCTCGACCAGGAAACAGAGTTCGTCCGAAGGAGCATCTATGGTGGAAGCCGCCTATGAACCAGCTTCTTCTCCAGCTGCTACTACCGTGCGAAGTCAAGGGACGGTGGAAGGACCTAATCATGCAGGCAGCAACCTATGCGCGCGCCCTTTTCTTCGCAGCCCCCTCTCGCATATTTGCACTTACACTGGCGTTCAATCATAAGACGATGCAACTACGGTTTCTCATTTTCCATCGAGGAGGCCTTACGGCATCGAAGCCGCTATGCCCTTCTCAACCAGAGCACTTCGGGCGCATTCTACAACTCTTCCTCAGCATCATGTTATGGCAGACGCCGACCGACGCTGGGTTCCTCGGCTCGTGCAATGAGCTGGTCTATGCGATTCCGTCTAGCCTCAATAACACGGCCACAGTCCAGGAGGTCCTTCATAATTCCGACTGTGTACGAGGTCGAGCAACCCGTGTCAGCCGCGTCTCCACTCGCACTGGTACCGTCGACAAACCTGAGACAGCTCTATTGGCGCAAACAAAATCTACCCTTGTGCTATCAGAGCAACGCTCAGTTCGACCGGAATCCTCTCCCACCGGGACGCCGTCAACTGCTACGCACAGTAGCGGCGGTACCATGTCCTCTGTTCGAGAGTCCGTAACGCCTCTTGCCAGCCTCACACCGGAGAAAACCTTGCAGGAAAGCTCAGGTGGGCGGCGTGGTCCGGATTTTTTCCCTTCTAGTTTAACAAACTTGTTTTAGTGCGCCTTTATGGGCCGACATTCGAAGGCGCTGTCTCCTACACCGCTCCGCCTAAGCACCATCAACGTTTTAGCACTCTTCGTATACCTTCGACGGGTTACGCGAATCTAGTGTTGAAAGTCGCCTGGCAGCAGACACAGCGCATGTGGAACGAAGCGAACGCCTTCGATGCCTCGGCGAATTGCTTTGGCACACCGCACTACATCTGCTCCTACATAGTTTATGATCATCTCGGGCATCCCGTTACTACCTCCATCTTCCTCCCGACTCCCTCTGAGGCCGCAGCCGCTAGATGGTCACTCTACGATAAGCAGCCGCCCGTCCCTGAACCTGAATACCGGTACTGCATGATCACACTTTGCGCACTGGAAGGACAGTCTCTGGTGACTGCGCGGAGCTCTCTTGAACTCCGAGATGCTCTCGCCCATGGGATACTAGGTACGTCGCCCAATACACCGATATTCTGCGGCGTGATGATTGATTTTATTCTCAGGCTGGCTTGGCTTATTACGCGCTGGATATTTGCACAGGGACATCAGCATTGGCAATGTCCTTCTGCTGAAGTGGCCAACTGTTATGCCTCCTTTTACTATTCAACCTATCGGCGCAGAGGAAACACAGAACGTCGACAAGGTTAGGGATGCAGTGAACAAACTGGGTGTCAGAGACAAAGGTCGAGGATTCGTTACGGATGGCGATCTATGTAGCAAACTGGAGGATCATTTCAGCGTGGAACGCCGCTCCAGCACTATCTCTGTACGTCGATCCTATTGAGCAATGATGTTTGCCTGTTGAGTCACGGAGATCATTTTGTTGTAGGGCACTCTCGAATTTCTTTCGCGCAAGGCTTACACAGCCGTAACGGCTAAAAAGCCGCATACCCAGTCCCCAATGGACGATCTGTGGTCATTCTTCTGGGTCGCAATTTGGTCTGTCGTTTTCAATAAGCACCTCGAACAACAGAGGGCTACAGAAGAAACGGAGCTGCAATCACGGTTCAAGACGCCAGAATCACGAGAGACCATCATGGATATTCTGGACGTTTATAGCAGTATCCAACGCGAATGGACGCCTACTCCTCTGTTGCGAGACTGGGAACCTATTCTCTACGACTGGTACAAGAAACTGGTCTCACTCCAGGACGACTTTACCAGAGCCTTCTTCGACCCACGCGTCTACAACGCTGACCGTAGCCGTATTATCAGCGTGTTCCAGGAGTATGCGTTGAAAGGCGTGGCGGACGTGATGGAGATTTTTGACAAGCATAAAGACGCTGTGACGTCTGAGCCTTTCTAGAGAGGAATGTTGGGCGTACAGCGTAGTGGGTTATTATACTACTGCCGCTTCGACTGCCTGTCTCGTCCGAATCGTTTGTCAATTAAATACTGGATTGTACAGCAGCAGTACTTACATGTACTTACAGATGATCAGATGGCTCGTACAAACAAACACATGTTCCGCTTTTCGTCAGCTTGTACGGGGCGATTCTGCATGGATTGCTGAGGATGTGGACGACCGCGCGGCGAAAGTCAACGTTGCCGATTGCAGTTCAAAGAACTAGTGTAGAGCTCGAAAGGCCGCTGTCAGAGTTGCAGGAGACTCTTTGCTTTCAAGTATGTATCTATCGTGGCGACGACAAATCGAAGTGACATCGCAATGAAAATCTGTTTCTATCACGGCGAATGTCCTAGTACTAAGCAGACCGTAGGAGGTAGGAGACAGGAAAAGATGAGACTTTTCGCTCAGTATAAAGAGGAATTGAACCAGTCTTTCTCAGTGAAGTGCAGATCAACGTCTGTGTACTGCTCTATTTCTCTTCGAATATTATGTTTTTAGTGTCTCAATGAAGTTGTGTCTCGGCGCCTCCACTCAACCGAGCCAGTTGTGCTCCAAGAAGGCGGCGCCTAAGCTGCTGGCTCTACAACCTACACTCATCTACCCATTTGCCAACCTTCTCTTCGGAGCTCAACTCGCTACGCCGAGACTTTACTTAGGCTTGGGAAGTAAGCAACAACATCCTCCGTCGTTCATCGCTGTGCCGGATGTGAGTCTTGCGGGTGGTAGTTCGCAATTGCAGGACTCAGGCCGCCTTCAACGTACTTGTCGCGCTCGTGCCCCCCTTGTCGTTCTCCTGTCGTCTTCCAGGTTCCCTCGGTGTCGAATATTCACATTGCGGACAGTGCCCTTTGCAACCGGCATGCTTGTCATTCTCACCTCTTTCCATCCCAGTCTGAGGCCCTGAGCAGGCGTTACGGTTGCAGCTGCCACATCACGCGTGGTGGACCTCACCCAAGCCTTTGGACGCGATGGCATTTCGCTGGACGCTCCAGTCATGTTACCCCCTTCGGTTGTTGGCACGAGGCCTGCGTAGAACGGCATGCTGATTGACGGGTATTTATAGGCCCTTCGCCGTGGTGTCGACTAGGCATCGTCGACGAGGATTTCTTCCTTTCTTTCCTGGTGAGCAGGTCATTTCTATGTCGCAAATGAAGCGTTAATTTGGTGTTACAGCTTGACCTGGACGCAGCTCTGCTTCATGCTGTCTTACGTAGAACCTAGGTGAATCTAATAGTAAGTGCAGCTGCGCGTGTACGCAAGTGAGCCTCTCACAGAACCCCCCTTCCAGATGTCCGAACCTCGCCCCCTCGAACGCGACTCCCTCTACGTCCTTCTCCGACCTTTACAGCCCGAGGAACCCAACGACGGCATGTTCCACTGGGAACTGCTCATCACCGACGCCTCCGGCACCGCCGCGCGCCACCACTGGGTGCGCGTGCACTCCTCCTACCACGTCCCCGAAAAATACGTCTGCGAGCCCAACCTCCCCGCATCCGTCCTCACCCGTACCGCGCGCGGGGCCATGTACGTGCTGTACGCCAAGGTGCCTGGGTTCATAGGGGTGCCGGCCGGGTTCGATTTTGGGAAGGAGACGGACAGGCTGTTCGCGGGGGCGAAGGCGCACACGAGTTACTTGCAGAACAAGCAGAAGCAGATGAACTGCAGGACGTGGATCCGCGGGATCTTGGGGGCTTGGGAGCGAGAGGGCGCGGTGCGATTGAGCGACGGGGTGCTGTCCTTCACGGAGGCGGTTTGGAAGATCGCGTACGAGGCGTCGCTGGAGCACTTTTTGCTTCATGGTGATTTCGAGTGTTGGATCGTTGAGGATGTGGATGACCGTGCGGCGAAAGTGAACGTTGCCGACGTGACAGAGCAGTTCAAAGAAGTGGCGGACCTCCAGAGACCACTATCAGAGTTGCAGGAGAGAGATGGTTACCATTTCCTCAATTCGACTGGCTGTCGCTAAAGTCTTCTGCGTTTTCTCGATTGTGGGAAGTTGATTTTCACTTCATCCACGTACCCAAATGAGACGGCTACGTGGTGCTCTGCTGTCAATGTGTACTCAATCCTTTGTCTTTCGTGTGAAATACATTTCTATCCAAATGATCTTCATATTGTGGCCGGACGTACTACGGATGATAGTATCAAAGACGTCGTACGAGCAAGGTTGACGTGGTTCTGGCAGTCTTCGAAATCGAGACGCAGTGTGAGGATTCGCGCGAGGTCACGTCAGACGACCCGTCTATGATTGCTAACAAGCTGAGAAGAGAGGAGCTCTGTGGTGCGACGGCACAACGCTCAAAAGCAATGTATTGTCGGACTCAGAGATGCGGGAGGTGGATTCTAACGTATAACGTACAATGACACGCGAATTACAGAAGAGACATTCAGACAAATTGTTATGGCATGACAAACGAGAATCCTGCGCTCTAAGCTCGGAAGAGGTAGGGCTGGGTGGAGGTGTACGGATGGATGTCCTGTCGTGCAAGCATCTGGTGCAGGACGTAGGATGCCAGCCTGGTGCGGTTGATGATCGTTGAGCGGTCTCCGTTGATCACTCCGTCTTGAACGAGCCTGTCAATCGCTCTGGATACGAATGTGGCGCAGGAAGTACCGTTTTCCCTGTTCTCTGACGTCGTCGGGAATGAGTCGTTCCCGAATATGGCGCGGAACTTGCCCACGAAGTCGTATGTCCCAGCAGCAGGAGCTCTGTAGCCTTGCACCTTGGCATACATCAGGATCGGATGATGGGTGTTAGGAGTTGCATTGAGCGCACGCCCTTCCCCAATGACACGGTGGTCATATTCTTCGGGACGGTTGGGGCTCGAGCGACGCTGCATTTGAACCTGAACCCAATGGTGGCGCGTAGTCTGACCTTGATCGTCCACAATGTAGATTGCCCAGTGATAATAGCCATTGTCCTCCACGCTGATGCTCAACGGTTGTAAGACAATATACAGAGAGTTCTTGTCAAGGAGAGTTCCGACGGCTGTAATCGAGAAAAATTGTGGTGAATGTTTGTGGCAACGTAACTATTGCACTCACGATGGGTACAAGATCGTTCACGGTGACGTCCGCCATATTGGAGATTGCAAGTTGGACTGGATGTACTTAGTACTGCGGAAACGATGAGATTGCTTATGAGCTGCAGTAGTTCTCACAAAGCTCACCTGGGTTCGATGTGGAAGAGGTTGGATGCTCTACCACGAGGGAAAGAGAACCTTTATAGCACCCTAGGTTGCCCCTCTGACGCTGCACCCGGAGTAAGCCATAGCGACGGCACCTCGTATTCGGAAAAGATGACTCTGGCCGCAGAGACATCGTTTTCGGACAGCACACAAGCCTGGCAAGTGCCTCGAGGATACCATGAGTCAAGGATCGCAGCGTTTCCGAGTATCTGATTTAGGAATAATGGTATTTGGCCGCGGACGAGCAAGGCGAAAAGAAAGTATTGTACTCACCGATACCACGCCGTTGTGATCGTCGCTTCTCAAGAGAACTCCTTTGCGCTAGTACGTTACGGCGAGGTGTCTTGTAACGAGGAGTGAGTACTAGTGAGTCATCGCGAAAGCTGCTCCAAGCTGGAAAGTTGAGACGAAACAAGCCCTGAGCTCCATGATGATTTTGTGAGTCTGGAGGACTTTCCTAGATTCTCCCTTCTGAGCATGCTGGAAACGTTTGACCCCCAGCGTTCAACCAGCGTTCAAGAAAATGTGCAGCGCCTGGATAACTTTCGGAAATGAATCAGTGATCGGCAAGGGACGGCGCGCCGGCGACAACCTGAACAGAATGTCGCAAGACATCATACATGCATCTACTCACAATATTGCAAAGCAGACTGTGTAGGCAGATCTCAATACAAACAAAACACATAGACGTTGTGAAGCTGCAGAATTTGAGTTTGCGGGGAGCCTTCGATCCAATGGCCAAGGCCCAAGTCTTTGGTAGAATGCACTAAACTCGGGATGTCTGGATATCTGAGTGCAGCGAAGAGTCGTATTTCACAGTAAAAGAGAAAGACTTTCTTAACGAATTATGGATTCAAACGACAATCGCGTCCAAGTCGCGTCGACGCTGGGACAAAGCTGAAGAGCTGGCCCTTACTGTACTCGGACCTTCCGGTTTGGCGCTGGAGGTTGGAGGTTGCTGCCGGCTGTATGCTGTTACAGTCGCACTGGATCTTGGAGAGGAAAATGTGTGCGTCGATGATAGTATTAGCCATAGATGACTAGCACTACGGAAAGACGATACGGTGAGCAGAGCGACGAGGAGAGGGGACGGTGTTTGAAGCGTCCGAATGGCCACCGGGGTGAGGTCCGGAGCCGGATCCGGACCCGGAGCGCGCTTGCCACTGCCGCTTTCCTGAAGTGAACCGTAGACGTAGAGATCCCGCGTACCGTAATCAGTACATAGTCTCGGTTCCATCCCCTCAACGGACGCTCGGGGCCTCGCTCGTAGAGGGTCTGGTGCATTTCGTGGGCGGTAAAGGGGTCCGTGACTGCCTGCCTATTCAGGCAGGTGGTCGTGACCCGACCTTCTGCGACCTCCTGCCCGAACGACGTATCTTATGTTCGCTCAAGAGCCTGTTACCACCGAGAAATATCTGAACAAGTCCAAGAACGCACCGTGAATCCTCTGGGGACTTGAACGTGACGCGGGTGAGCCGACAACCGTTAATACTGAGTAGATTGCAGTACTATGCATGTGCAGCCTCGCTGAGCGGTGCGCAGGTGTCGCTCAACGTGCCCGCTACCCCCGATACGTCGCAGACGGCTTCCTAGCACCCATTCTAATCTTCCCAACGTATCATACTGCCGACTATGTACCGACGCGACTTACGACGCGGTGGACTGCAGCGCGATGCCCCCGCGGTCACTTCGTGACCGCCGGTGACCCCCATGACAAAAGTAACGGACCCCCTTACCGCCCACGAAATGCACCAGACGTTTTACAGGACCCTCTGCAGCGACGGATGAACAACAACTCAGGTACGGGCCAAGACTATGCAAATGATACCATCAAAAATTTCATTTTCCGATGAGGCAATGCTCTTGGCAGTATCTACAGTGTAGGCTCGTAAAACCATCCACGCTCGCCATCTGATCGCGCCTATCGGACATTAAATCGGACAGTGAAAGGCGCGAGCTGGCGAGCGGGCTGGGGGAACTGGTCATGGTTTTGAGGGACCGGTTTTGGCGCCCACACTTAGTGGAATTTCGCTCGCTCGCTCGAGCAGAGTTTTGGCTCGCATTCGGTCCTCACTCCATATATCCGCAAACAAAATGTATGAGCCGGTTCATATGTTCTATCTCTACCATATATCCTCACTAGACCGGATCACAGTGCAGAATGAATGATTCAGACCGAAATTTGGCCTCAAAAGAGGCTAAAAGAGGCCAAAAATGGCTCGGACAGAAATTCTCCGCCGTTCAGGAGTACATGGTGGTCTTCAAATGTCAATAACACTGTATGATGACCGTGTCAGAAGCTTCACAGCGGAAAGAGCGTGATTTGAACATACCAGATCGAATTTTGGCCGAAACTGGGCCAAACACTACCCAGCAGCCACGATATCGGCAAAGGTGAGACGTGGGCAGCCGAAATACATCCTATCATGTAAACCGACTGTTGTTGAACTTAATCAAAGCACCATTGAACGAGAGATATCGCAAACAGCTCACACGACTTGCTATTCTGTCTGCCACACGTTAAGCGCCCCGTATTGGCCACGGCAATACGTGATTCGATACGCATGCAGCACATAGCGTACATACTCGCCGCTAGTAACGTCGTGACACGTTCATATCCGACGTTGGATAGGCCCTGAAAATGTGCGTCAGTGCAACAGGTCTCAGACGGCCTAAGAAAGCCCACTCACCAAACCCCACCGTGATACTGGCCTGGCTGGCTGGGGTGTCGAACTCCGTTTGCTGCCACTCCTCCTTGGGCTTGTTCAAGTGAATGGTTGACCAAATGGGTGCCATTCACCTGTGGTTGCTGAGGCGTGGCAAAATAATCTTGGTCCAGGCCGAAGTAAGCATTGTGGCTTGACTCGGAGACTCGGAGTCCAAGCGTCGTCAGAGTAGGTGTTGGTGTTTCGTACTGGGCTCTATCCCGCAGCTGCAAGGCCGCTGGAACGTAAGGCGCGGGGGGGCGGGATGACGAGGCATGCGAGGATGTTCCAACGGAGAGGTCAACCATATTGTTGTATACGCGCATTGACGGGACTCCCAAAGTTTGGCGCTGGGTTGGAGCCATGCCGAAGAGGCCTGGTGTCGCATTCGGAGGGTGCCACATCTGGAGAGGCGAGCTGACGGCAGGTTGGAGGGCCGGATAGTGTCCACGCATTGTTTGCATAGGAGATACCGTATGCGTGGGGCTGTGCTGCGTGGAGGGTCGTTGTCGACTTGGAGGTGTATGGTATGCCTGCGAGTAGGAAGGCCACTGAGGCCCGTGGTGAGTGTCTTGTCTAGAATAGAAAGTTGCTGCACCGTTTCGCGGCTGTGGTGTTGCTACTGGTGTTGGATAGGAGTGTGGATATACCACAAGTGGTGGGTGTGGAGTAGATGGTGGGGGCACTGGCAACACGACGTCCAGTTCTGGATCATGGATGGGGACTGGTGCGACTGACATGTTCAACAACGTCGGAGCCGTGTTACGTGAAGCATAGCCGTCGATGCGTGGCCGTTTTGCCACAGGAGTAGCATGAACGAGGGTTCCGTGGGGGGTATTATCTGACGCGGTGCTATCCGCTCGATGAGAGCGCTTTGAAGCGGACGTGGATGCCAGTGCAGTACTAGAGCTTGCGAGTCCGGCGGCAGGTGGTGAATCAGCGGCAGCGACGGGTGACGGGCCAGCTGGTTGCAACGTCGGTGGGTTGGACAGTAGAAGAGCAGCAAGAGATTGGTTCTCCATAGGAGAGTACTTGATAGTCAGCTTTCGGGTTTCGCGGATGAGCTCATCCCCATGCTTTGTCCAAAACACCCAGCTGGACGCAACCAGTTGTGAGATAGCTTCAGTCGTGAGGGGGCCGTACGACGTGAGAGCATCAATCTGTTCTTGGGGTAAGACTGCCTCAGATCCGTACTGCGCGTACTCGTGGTCACGTTGATATACAGTGCGCCGCCATTTTTTCAATGCGGCGGCGGCGAGAAGGTCGGAGTTGCCTTTCGCAGGCAACTTCTCTTTCGATGTCCGTGACTGAGCCGCTGCTTCCTGTTTCTGTGTCTTTGGGCTCGGTCGAGTACGATCGAACAAGCTTGGGTCGCAGATGTCGCAACAAGGGACAGTCGGTGCTAATAGTTGAGTCAGGTCAGAATTGCCCGGGTAATACCATGGAGAATGGTGTCAGCACTCACCAATGCGTGTGATCCCCTCGCAGTCAAACGCTTTCGCCCATACCTTCCGTCGACATGTCGTGCTTTGTACAAACACGAAGAGACCTTCATCCTCTGCTTCGAGGTAGAGCTTTGGCTGCTCTCCTGTCGGTCGAGCATCATTGCCCTTCGTACTGCCTCGCAATGCGCCGTGCACTGTTGCCCACTCTTTATTCCGCTTCGCTAACTCTTTGCCCTGTTGACTGCTCGTACCCCCACCTCCTGTACGATTTGTCGACGAGGTACTTTTTGTTCCAACACTCCGATCGGGATCTCGAACACGATCCGGATGGAATGCAGTGCGCTCTACGATTATCACTGCCAATCCCGCTCGGTTTCTCCCTCGCGCGGCCCTGCCTGTTCGTTGAATCAGGCTCGACAACGTCTTGGTGAGCTTCCATTGAACGACAACATCAATGTCTGGTATGTTGCATCCCTACATGGTTTTGAGTATATGATAGACTACGACAGTAGAGAGGTATGTTACTTACCATCCCTGCGGCATCCGTACAGACCATGATACGCAGCGGTTTTCCGTTCTTGCCGCGAAGAGCATCCATTGCTTCACGACGGTACTCCGTGGACATGACAGCATTGTAAGGGCGCACGACATGGTGCGCACCCTCCGTACTGGCCAGGGAAGAGTTTCGCCGCTGCAGCAGCCTGCGGAGATAGTATATGATCTCGGCGCCTTCCTGAATGTCATCGACGTATACCATGGTCTTCGGAATATCTTCAATTCGAGTGATGTTTTCTGGTATGATAAAGTCGAGGTCTGCATAGGAGTTTTGAGGGTGTTGGAAGGCGCGAACAGCCATGGAGACGTTGGGACGGTCATTGCCTACGTTGACGAACCGACTAGCGCCCTTGGTGAACTTGAGTTTGACGTGCAGGTCGCGACGGACACGTTCAGTGAGAGTCGCAGTCAAAGCAATAAAGGACGTGTATCTTGGTAGAAATGTTCTGATGTTGCCCAAAGTGCCATAAGCCTTGCGAAAGTCCGCACCCCAGTGAGATACGCAATGAGCCTCGTCTACAACTATGGAGAGGACGCTCGACGCAAATTTGGCATTGCGGAGGACACGGTTGATGAACTGACGAGATTGAAGCATTTCGGGGGAGATGAGCAGAACCTGGTAGGTACCGGAAAGTAGCTCCTAGATTAAAGTCAGCTTCATAGCATGGTGAGTTCTTGAATCGTGTTTTGCGCACCTTGACCACCAAAGGAGAAACCCCTCCGTTACGTCCATGTACCGCCACTGCATTCAAGCCAAATTCATCGCGGAACGTGTGCACCTGTGACCGTGAATGTTAGTCTCAAGATTTACATCATCATATGCGACAAAGAAATATGTACCATCTCTTCCTCGAGTGCCAGCAACGGTGACACCATGATAGTAATTTTGCCTTTACTGTTAGGCCAAAGGTGCGGGCCAGCCGCAATTGCAGTTTTACCAGACCCAGTGGCAGCTTGAATAATCATGTCGACACCCTCGAGCTGGGCTCGTACTCCCTCCATCTGAAAATCGCGAGGCTCGTTGTCCCATTTGTACTTTTCGCGCATCTGCCGTGCCAGGTCTTCGACTTGATGTTGTAGAAGCACAGGTGGCCGTTTTGGTGCTTCGCTGATGAAACGTTTGACCGTCCATTTTGGGTCGTTGGGGTTGCGAACGCGTGGAGGCATGACAGAACGCGACGGAGGTAAATGTGCGGCGGGAGCAAAAGTGGGAGGAGGACGTACTGAGGACGTGCGACAAGGCGGGAAAGAAAGCGGGCGGGCGCTCAAACTGCTTAGAG
>RWJN01000412.1:0-30886 GCA_004332605.1 Steccherinum ochraceum
TAAGAAAGCGATGTACACTGTTCTCAATATGATGCGTATGCAGCGGAACCAAGTATATCATTCTGGAATTGTCGCACCTCAACTAGACGTCGTAAATAGACCCAGCTCAAGAGACCAATATGAGACCGCACGCGATCTATGGCAATGTTCAACCGTCCTCGGAAGATATCGTTGGGCGTTTAGCCATAGGTACCGGCAATACCCGTGCCGAGATTTACTTCGGAGCTTGAATGCTCGCTAAAGTTTGTCGCCTCGGCTAGTTCATCACATCCTCACCGACATCGACAAACCCGTTCCCCATCCTCCGTCAAGACATCCGCCAAAATGGTGAGCATTATCTGCTTTACAGGTCGTCGACCCGTGTGTCTGGAGCTCGAGAACCTCGAAGATTCTGTGAAAATGTATGGTTTCATGGGTGGATGGTGCGTTTTGCTTTTGGATGGACCTCGGTCGTGCGCTGATTGTCTCTCAGGTTCGAATCCCATGGAGCTGCAGAATCTTCGTGTCAGCACGTAGAGTCGTACTCTAGCTTCCCAACGGAAGTGTGTTATGCTGGGCTCGCACTCGTGCGCAATCTTCGTGATGCGCCGAGTGTGAGCGTTAGAGCTCCGGATGCACAGTCGACGGCAACAGACTTTGTCTAGTTGTTCGTTTGCTAATGTAACCGTCTCAATGACCAGCCCAAGGCCACCAAATCTACTGGCAAGAAGCCCGCCGCTGCTCCCTTCGGCTCTAAGGCTGGCAAGGTTCAGAAGAACCCTCTCTTCGAGTCTACGCCCAAGAACTTCGGTATCGGTGAGTGTCGCCTTTCTTGTCTATCGTACCACATGCTCACCATAAAGACCCTCTGTAGGTCAGGATATTCAGCCTAAGACCGACTTGACTCGCTTCGTCAAGTGGCCTGAATACGTTCGCCTTCAACGCCAGAAGGTCATTCTCCACCAGCGCCTCAAAGTACCACCCGCCATCGCCCAGTTCTCCCACACTCTCGATAAGAACACCGCTACTCAGTTGTTCAAGCTTTTGAACAAGTACGTGCTTTGCGTCATCGTACACACTGTGATACTGACCTGTGCCCGTTCAGGTACCGTCCTGAGACCAAGCAGGAGAAGAAGGCTCGTATCGATGCCCTCGCGAAGGCCACTGCCGAGGAGAAGGAGGCTCAGGCCAAGGACTCCAAGAAGCCTCTTTTCGTGAAGTACGGTCTCAACCACTGTGTTGCTCTCGTCGAAGCCAAGAAGGCTTCCCTCGTTGTCATCGCCCACGACGTTGATCCCATTGAGCTCGTCGTCTTCCTCCCCGCTCTTTGCCGCAAGATGGGTGTCCCCTACGTCATTGTCAAGGGCAAGGCCCGCCTTGGCACTGTCGTTCACAAGAAGACCGCCGCCGTCGTCACCCTCCAGGATGTTAAGAGCGAGGACCAACGCGAGCTTGCTACCCTCGTCTCTGCCGCCAAGGCTAACTTGTACGTGATGGTGTCTCTCTCTTTGTGATATCCTGTCTAACTGGGCGCATGTCAGCTCCGACAAGTACGAGGACCAGCGTCGTGTCTGGGGTGGAGGCATCCGCGGCAACAAGTCTACTCAGAAATTCCGCAAGCGTGCTAAGGCTGCTGGCCAGACGATCTCTGCTGCCACCGCCGCCAAGCTCTAAGCGCGATTCACTCTTTGGTTGGGCTAGAGGGTTTTCGCGAGAATACGCTTGTCTCCAAAAGACGGCAGTCGTCGCCACATGTATGTCGAGTAGCTGGATATGTCCTGACATGTTTTATGCACCATTATGTACTCTTCTTGGAACACTTGTCGTCATATCCTACTTGTCGGTGAGAGATAGCACGCCGTGCGAGGGTTGTTGTATGATAGGGTTTTTTGAATAATCAAGAGCGGTTGGGCTGGACACATTGCTCACTGGGGGCGATTTACAAGAATTGTCGAGTCAGACTGTCACTCAGGCACTCAATCCAGAGACGACGAGCCTAAGGAAGCTAGAGCGAGAAAGTTGAGGAAAGTTGTCGTCGTCTTGCTAACTCTCAGATACAACTTATGGATGCCGCTAGCGGCATTCTGATGCTCTTTCTTCGTCGTGCAGATCTATTGCGCGTGCCAGTAAGACACGGACCGCAAAGATACCAATGTAAGGTCTAGGGTCTGAATTCGATGACGGTGACATGGTGAAGCTGCGCAAAGACAATGGCGGTGCGAAATAAGAAGCATAGAGCAGATAGATGAAAAACACCGGCAGTGTATCAACTGGAAGTCAAGATGGCATGGACGACGCTTTCATTATTGAGGTGCATAAACATAACTAGATATCAAGTTCCGGGACGTGCCTCCACCGGCGAGGTCTGCAACGACACTCCCTGCCATGGCTCGAGACGACAGCAAATTAACAAAAGACGTACAATACTGCAAAGTAAGGCCCAATCACAAAGAAGATCGAAAAAAGAGTCCATCGCTCGAGAACAAGGTCCATCGTGGGGAACAAGTCCAGCAACCTCATGCAACCGAAACCCATCATGATGACCATGGCCAAACGAAAGGCACAGCATCAACGCGTAAACTCACACACCTCCTCTGCGTCAGAACTTCTGTCCAAGCCAACCAATGCCCCTCACCCCGCCGCCTCACAACTCTTTCAGCTGCGTCATCATCTCGCCCATGCTGCCGACGTTCCATGGTCCTCCCCAGCCCATGCGGCGCTCAGTACGACGCGTGCGCGGAGTCTTGGGGTCGTTGGGCCTGACCCAGTAGGGAGCGACGGGAGACTGAATGTCGAGCAGTGCGGAAGGGATCGAAGGAGAGAGCGGGGAAGTCGGGGGAAACATAGGGAGAGCAGGGGTACCCACGGCGAGGCGGAACTGCGCCATGAGTTTCGCGTCAGCGCCGATGATAGCTTGTTTGGCATTCGCGATAGATCGCTTGCGCTTGATGGCAGCCTCCGCCTCGACACGATGAGTGGGAGCGGCGTCCTCGGACGTAAGAGCCGTGGGCGACTCGACGAAAGCGGGCTCGCGCTGAGCAGCCAGCTCGGCGTTGTTCGACTGCAGTTCGCGGATATCAGCGACGCTGTAGAAATCACCGAGAGAGCGGCTGCGGCGGAGAGATCTCTGAGATCCTGAACGGCGGACCTTCGTCTCCCCGAGCGCCACATCCTCCCAATGAGCATCTTTAGGCACAGGAGATTTGAGGCCGACCGATGAATCATCCACGCTAGAGTCACCGCGGTACAGCTCCAGGAAGGAACCGACCTTATCGGTCTGCTCAGCGAGTTGACCAAACGATGGGTAGACGAGCTCTTTGGGAACAGCTTCGCCCAAGCAGCGCGAAAGCTTCTCCATCTTCTGAAGGCGAATCTGAGCCTCGGTCAGGGTGGTAACCGGGGACACGTGAGTGATGAGCTTCGTAGGAGACATCGGGTTCAGGGCGGCTCTATAGCAAATCATCATGTCAGTTTATGATGCAGATCAAAGGAGGTCTCCAGGTACTCACTTAGCAGCCAGCCCTGGATAACGAAACGGCGAAAGAGGGGTCTTCTCGGTATAACGAGGGGGCTCTGGCAAGTTGAGCATGGAAGGAGGCGGTTTACGACGAGGCTTGAGCAGGCCAACACGTTTGACTTCGCCCTTTGCAACCTGGGTGACAGGAGGACGATACGCGGAGACAGGTGCCGCATGGGTAGGCGTCTTGAGAGCGGGGGAGAGGATGGACCTCGCAAACGTCTTGGGCGAGAACGGCGAAGCAAGGACATCCTGGAGACGCTCCATGATAGAGGTGTCGAAACCCATCGCTGCTGCGGTGGTAGGGCTCACGACCGTAGGAGTTGGAGCTGAGATTTCGAGCTTGGAGGGGACGCGTCCCTTCTTCTTGATCGCTTTCGCTCTCTGAGTCCGACGTTGGTTGTCGAGAGCGAGCTGCGCAGCGGAAGCGAAGGTGGCATATCCGTGCGCTTGGGAAGATGGGAGTGGGGAAAGTGGCGAGAGGAGAGCGCGCCCTTGGGCAGCAGCTTTTGCTGATCGACTGAGCATGGCGGGTCGTATATGTCGTTACAGAGGTCGTGACTTGAGTTCGTTATATGCACAGAAAGCGAGACGAAAGCAGGATAATTGCACCTGTAGTGGGCCAGCCACCGAGGGCAGAGGAGAGGATTGGGAGAAGAAAAAAAACCACCGAAATCGTCGGTCGAGACGTGGTTGGGGGGAGATGATGTGTGATGGAAACCTGTTATATATGTGCGGGAGTGATGCATGGTTGCCTACGACGCTCCCGGCGTCCATGGGCATAGCATTTTGATAACAAGCAGTGTGCTTGGCCATCTGATGATTTGCCGCGCCGGGTCTTTCTGGGTTAATCACCGACGCTCCTGCGCCCAGAACAGGATCCACTCTCGTCATCGGAGCCTTCGAGTGTTTTATCTGGCGTCGTCGTCGTCGACGGCCATGGAGTAGGACACTCTGTGGGGCATCGCCTATGCTGGCTGTGGCGAGAGGGAGCGGTTGCCTGATATGGCAGGGAGCCGCCGGCCCGCCGCAGCCACAGCCACACTGGGAACGCCAGCCCGTCGTAGCCCGTCGTGCGCCCTGGCGACCGATAATCTATAACATTGCCCTCCGCGACCGCACGCAGTCGACACGACTTGTTTTCAGCCGTCACGGGTTCGCGTCGTGGCTCCTCGGATCATATCGCGTTTTCCTTCTCGGCAATCCATTCGTCAATCACCTCGTCTCTGTGATCTGAGAGGTTGCAGAGGGTTGCAGCTGATGTCGATCTGTGAACCGTGTGCTTGTATGACGAAAGCCGTGTATTGGTCGAATGAGTTGCCATCTCGCTAGCGGCCGGGAAACTGTCGGTGGCCTAGACTCCTCGCAGCTCCTCATTGACGTCGGGCCTCGCAAGAGAGCCGCGCGATTCATCTTTCATCTCTCACTGCGATGCACATATGCCAAACTGAATTGAAGGTTCTCTTTTCTGCGACGAAAAAGTCTCATCTCTAAGTCCGACAATGACTGATTATGGAAGAGTATAAGTCACTCAAACAGATGATACCGATGGACACCCTCATTCGTTGTGACGATCACAGCGACGGCAAAGACACCGTCGCTGATTTTCCATCAACGATCTGCACAGCGCCCCATATCGGGCGGGAGGGACGGCATGCAATGTGCAAATGTTCAGATCAAGCGGGAACAATGTAACAATGTCAGATAGGCGAATCAACTGAGATTCCCTGGTATGTTCGCGTCAGCACAGCTTGCAGACAATGGAGGAACCATCAGGATCGCAATGTCGAGATTTCAAGACGCACCACACATGAACTTTGAAGCGGCGGCGGTGCCGTATCCCACCTCATCCCATAGTGTGACGACGACACCACTAAGTATACTCTTCAGCTGTCGTCTCAGATCGAATGCCCAAGATAACACTGCAAATTCGAACTTGCAATATGCCGGCAGCAAGCACTGCCATGGCTCTCCGACGCATCCTACAGCCGGAGCAAGGTTTTCCGGATTGCTGAAATCGCGTCCTCCACGCGTCCTCCGCCCTCCAGCCGATCCCGCCGTTCGAAGCCGTCGACGCAATACCGTACGTTTTCCCGAATCGCTGACAATAACGGTCTCAAGTGTTCAGGGGCGGGCAAGAAGAGTGGCGTACTCCGTGCATCCTTGCCGTCCGCATGCTATACGAGCGAACATTCAATAACAATGGTCAGAGAAGATGGTCGGACGAGGCTTCGATAAAGGACCCGCCTGCACAGGACAAAGAGCTTGAACAGCATACAGAACCATGCTCCAGAACGTCGCCCAGCTTTTTGCAAGATCAGCGCGTGGAATACGTCATGATAAAAGAAAAAGATCTACATACTTCCAGCCGGCATCTTTTTCTACGATATCTTGCACGATTTTCACCCATTCATGCTTCCATGTCTGATCTGGACCACTTGACGACAGGGATTCACGAACGTCTGACAACGCTTCCTCCACTTCCTCCACCTTGGCGCACATTGAGCGATAGATTCTTGGCAAGGTGATCGAGTTGCACCAGTTGTGATTGATTGAAATGCAAGGTGTCAAATTCTCCACCTAGGACGATTGTCACTCGTCTGAGATGAATTATGTTCAAGCCGTGAAACTACCTGATGATACCAGCCGCTCGGACTTCGCAGATTAGCTACGACACACGTATTGAGGTCGAAAAGCATATGGTTGCTTACACGAAGATTGTTTCTCCCGCCTTTTGGTCGACTACCATGGCCTTCACATTCGCCAGGTGAGGGAATTTGACGGGATCCGCATGGCGCACGTCGTAAGCAAGTAAACTTGGCCGATGCACATGCGCCAGATGCCGAACGTCTGTTGTTTGAGGGTCGAAAAGCCACCATCGCTTTCGTCCGCATATGTTTGTCGACCAGGAATACGACGTGTATACGTCTCGATGAAGAGGCGTGAAAGTACCTGATGCGCCGACATACACGAAACGGAAGTCGTCGCCAGTATAGGCTGAATAGTATGCGTTCATCCAATCGTCGCGGAAAATATCAGGGGTGGTATAGAACGCCTTGCCAGGATCTTCAGTCTCTACGGCGTTCGGAAGATGCCAATCTTTCACGTAGAGCGTTCTGCCTTCTCCATTCTGCCACAGGGATACGACATCGCGGAAGAGACGGGTATCGCGTTCTTGGTTTCCGTCGACGTCCACGCTTGCACAATCCGCAACTGAGACTTCGAAATGTCCATAGCGATCGACAAGGTATTGCCAGTGTATCTCTCGAGTCGTTGGGTCATCTTCTTTCCCGTCGGTGCCGGATTTGCTCGGGACAGTCCAGGTACTGAATGCTGGCCAGGAGGTGACCAAGGCGGGACCTATGATGACGGGCATGTTGGGTATGAGATATTCCTCAAGAAATTCTGCATACGATGGTGCATGCGAGATCTTGGTGCAGCCCTCATAGCCCATTACGATGAGCGCACTTCGTGATCGCTGTGACGGGACTCTGCGAGCTCACTCGCGGCTGGGAGAAGATGGGAGTCGAGATTCTCGATCCGACCTTTGAACTTGACGCCACCTGTCCAAACGCGGAACTCAACGCCCGGCAAATCCGGCACATTGTGTCCGGTAGCGCCATGGCCCATTTTTTTTTGCAATCTCGCCATCGGGCGCCAACATTCGGTTTTCACTGCTCCTTCATCATGCTCTCCTCTATCGCACGCCGCGCCGCTCGCGTGTCTCGCACTACTCGACGACTGCAGTCCACAACGTCAACTACAGCAACTTCGTCAAATTCCGGAGGCTTTGGTCGGTACCTTCGAATCGCCTCGCTCGTATCAACCATCGGTCTCAGCGCGTATACCGCAGGCTCCCTATACCCGCCACCTATAGCAACGCTTATATCACCTCGGCCTGGACAGCCTCCTCCGGACCCCAGTGACCCGGGTACCATCGCATACGTGGAAGCTCTCGAAGATACGCTACACAACCTCCCACTGCTGAAAAATCACCGGTCACGGCCTGATGCGCACGATTGGTATGAGGCGCGCCCGTATGCGAAGCTTCCGGAGGAAAGGAGGGTGAACAGCTTGACGGCTGGAACCCTCAGAGGAGCGGGCAAACTAGCCGTACCGCCGATTGTCAGAGCACGAAGGGATGAGTCGGAGAGCATCCTCTTTTTTCATGTTGGCAGGAGTCTGTGTGGGCATGAGGGCATCATACACGGTGGACTGCTAGCCACGATTTTAGACGAATCGTTAGGCCGTATAGTGAGTCCGAGCATCTGTTATTTGCTATGTTGAAAACTGACTACTTCGGCATTCATTAGGCTTTACTCAATCTACCGGAAAAGATTGGTGTCACCGCGAACCTGAACCTGAACTACCGCGCTCCCACACGGGCCGATCAGGTACGTCCACTACACATTCTCCACGTATCTCATTATGTTGAATTGGCACTCTCAGTTCCTTGTCGTCAAGACGCGGGTTCTGGAGCAGAAGGGGAGGAAGGTAGTCGTCGCTGGAACGGTTGAAGATCTTCAGGGTACCGTTCTCGTAGATGCTACGTATGTTCGTTCGTTCTGTTATGTTTTCCGAGCTGACACTACGGCTCGCAGCGCTGTGTTCATCCAACCAAAGTACGCCAAACTGCTCAATACAAAGCAGATACGCGAATACATGGGCGAACCTCCAGACTCTAATGAGCCCATCGTGGAGGGTACCGTTGCTCCTGTTCCTATGCCTCCGGACGCTATCAAGGACGCTAAAGTCGCTGCCTGATCGCAGCGACGGTACATATTTATGACACGGATAGAGATGTAAGGATAGATGTTCTTTACTTCATGGATGTTTATTCGGAATATATTGCTGGGTTGATTTGTCTTCTCTACATTACAGACGTCACCGCCTGCAATCCTTGACAGGATCGCCGAATCACCGAACTCGGCGCTGCGGGACTGTCGTGCTTTGAGCTCGGAGCCGTGCTGATGGCGTACGACACCCACCGTCTGTTCCCTGAGACAAATAGTACTTTCAGGGATTTACGATAAGTCTGCGGCTCTCATGGCGATCTGTGTAATAGAGAATGCTCATACAGTAAGTATACATTATGATATGTCCTTAGAGAAGGCTTCGGTGGTGCGTCATTTGAACTCCCCATTCTGCACCTCAGCGTGAGGCCTGATGACACTTGGCGCCCATTATAGTTGTTTCATAACCACCCAGCTCTTCGAAGACCCAATGGGAACTGCGCTACGTCTCACGACCCTGAATTTAGTGGCATCCTCTGCTCGCTCACGGACCGGGTTGTACCCATATATAAATGCTAGGTTGTAGCGGGGATTTTCGTGGCTCCTGTTCTATCCCTCACTCACGCTGTCCGCGATGGACTCACTTGAGTTCCCCTCAGATCGAGGCATATCTGCTATTTCTTTACCGATGACATGCTCGACGGCGGCGTCACATGCAAGTACGGTCAACGGACTGGGAAGCGTCACAGGAAGAGCCCTTCTCTCGGTGGGAGAGTTCGCGTTGAAGGGGTTTGAGGTAGTTCACATCCAGCGCCGCATACGGCACATACTGGCCGCAGTGGTGGAAAGTGAGGGGAAAGGAAATTTGGACGGGAAGATGTACAGTGACCTACTCGAGCTCTCCAGGTCAGGCATCGACTTTTTCGCTTGCTAAGGGTGCTTTGGACTGAACTGTTCTTAGGCAAGGAATGTATTCTATGGCAGTCAAGAAGAAAGCTTGGGGATCCATCCTTCTTCTGATTGCCGCAGGAAACATAGAGAAGCTCATCGAGCACGTCTTGAAATGGCGAGACGCAGACCTCAAGGTATTTCTGGAAGATCTCTTGAAGTTCTTGCCTCGTGGATGGTCAGTGGTGTTGATCACCCTTTGTACCGTGTCTCATCGTCGAAAATCACAGGCTGTCTTCGGCTCAAACCGAACCATCTCCGGTCTCAAAACGTGCTCGACATTTGCAAGATCCCGATTCGTCTCTTCCCATGCAGCTGGTCTACTTCATGTATGGCTTACTGGAGACCTCAGCAAGACTCAAAGCACTCCCGGGCAACTTAGAGGACGCTCAAGCGTCCGTCCTCTCCTTTACTTCCTTTGTAAGCTCGTCCGGGAAAATGACTCTGGGGCCGAGCGTGTTTCTTCAGGGTCTGGACCTCTACGCCGGCCACACAGCCATTGCCAGCGTAGTCAAATTCTACGTTTGCGCCAGATTGAACAGGATTTCAACCCTCTTGCGCACTTTCACCGGATTCAGCTCGCCACCTTCCGGGCATCTCGATTGCCATTCCGAAATTCTGGAGATATACAGGTTTGTGGAACTATGCAGTGATTGCGGATATGCTAATAATGGCTATGTAGACTTTTCGCTCACGACCGCAGTGTTCAGCGACAGACGAAGGAGCTTCTCTTTATCTCGATTGCGCGCTTTCATGCAGCATCGTTAGTCCACACCCTCGCTGAATGGTCTCCGGAATTTCTCCGTCTTTTCATTATCCTGGTCATGCGCTGGACGTTGGCCTTCGTGAAACCTACTCTCTCAATGGACGACACTTCACTGCCAAAGGCGTACCGGATCCACCTTGCAATGCATGTCAAGGGACAGCATCCCGTTCTACCTTTCCTGGCCTTCTTCTCTCAGCTCGCCATGGCTAATCCTCAGGCGTCGGAAATGCTGCTGGAACTCAATATTATACCCGCACTCAAGATGATGTGTATCCATAATTACCCAAACCCGGCATCCTACGCTTCAACCTCTTCCGACAGCACAGGGAGCATCGCGCTTTCGGATGTCTGTGCTTCATCAATCATGCTTGTTGGCGCCCTCTCTTCCCATCCTGCTACATGTCGCCGTCTCCTTCGGCAACGCGACTTTCCACGGTGGTTCCTCAGCTTCTACTACCATTCGGAGTTCATAGGGATTCCGGACGCGCCGTTGCTGCAAGGTGTTTGGATCAGCTTGGAGAACCCGATGGCCAGGTTTGCATTGTGCTGCGTAGAGCATGTTTTGAAGGACGACACACTTCACATTACACCTCAGGAGGCGGATTACCTACCTCTTGAGCACATTTATCGTGATATAATCGAGGTTCTTCGGTGCGTCATAACAGCACCTTCGTTCTGTAGAACTGCATTACTGACCGTTCATTACAGTGATTCTTCCTCCGAACCCGAGATGCTGCAAAGCGCATCCGATTCTCTCTTCCGATGCATCGCTTTACGCGGCGAGTTTGTGGATGTTCTGGACGCAACCTTTGCCAGTGGCAGGGTAGTAGAAACCATCGCCGTGCTTCGGACAGCGGTCAGGAGCTTAGGTCTTTGCCCAACGCCTCCGTCACACCGTTCGATTTCAGAACCCTCCAAACGGCATAGCGGCGAGGTTCCTCCTTTCCCTCCGGAAGGTACCCCCCTCAGCGAAGTCAAGTCCTACGTGAAGAGGCTAGCGTATATATATACGGACGATCTGAAGATCTATACTTCATTGGTCGCTGACTTGGTCGGGTCTCAGGCATGCAATGCGCGATACACTCTGCTGGACAGGTGGGTCAAGACCTCGCGACCCCTGCTCGGCGAACACGCGTCGGAACTTGAATCTTCGCAATCCCTGGTCTCGTTCCACACTGCAACGTCGAGCTTCTCTTAGTCCGTCTCTCTTCTGTACCATATGAAGCTGTAATCATTCTTCCCTTTGCGTATAGTGTTTAGTTGTAATCCATTATAATACCTACGAAATGTAGTTAGAATCTTAAGATACAGTAATGCAATGCAGGCGAAATTCACTAAAGCTCCATGCGCCGTCAACAGGGAGGATGTCAGAATACAAATGACTGTCTCAAATAAAGTCAAGGTTGCAGGAAATAGGGAACAAAGGCCGCATGCTCAAAACAACAACCGAAAAGCCTGCGCGAAAATTTTACCGAGCCCTCAAATTACGCAACTGTTTCTGCACATCCTGAATATCCTTCCGGTTCCACTCTCCCTGCCAGGTAGAGCTTCCGGCCGCCCACACCCGAGAAGATGGGCTCGCAGAAGGCATATCAGCCTTGATGAAGTCCACCGACATGCTTCTTCGCCTGCTGACTCCTGCTTGGAAGGAACTCTTCGGGGGAGGTGGAGGTAGACCTTTCTGACTGCATGAACGCAAGGAAGGCATAGAAGGCTTCTTTATGGTGGCCAGCACCAGCTGCGATGGGATTTTCTCTCCCAATGTCCGTGTCAATTTTGCCATCCGCTTCTTCCGGGTCTCCGTAGGAGACGGAAACACCGGTGTCAGAGGTGTGCGGGCAGGAGACGATTCGGAAGTGAGAGTAGAGGCAGTAGACGGTGTCTGCGGAAGGCTATGGTGCTTCGAAGTGGGGACAGTAAGGTGAAGGACAAGGGGAGGGGGGACTTCGACTGAACGTTTTCCAATGCTCTTGAGCGTGGGTCTCCTCCTTGCTTTGTAGGTTGGCTCTTCTGCAGACGTCAAAGACAGCGACACTACTGATGAGTGGCTGGGAGGTGCGGAATAGATGGGTTTGGGGGAAAATTCCGACATCGTAGAAGCATCCGTGCAGTCTGCCGTCGCTGGTCTCCGTAGCTTCCCTGGAGGTCGTGGACCTATAGGGTGCAATGAGAACGGAAGTGGGGGGAGCGACTTTGTCTGGTGCTGCTCGACAACTTGTGGGGTCGTGCCGAGGACTGAACCGAGCTTTCTAGTGGACCGCATGAGACGGATGCGCGATTTTGAGTCGATAGGGTGAGGTGTCACCGGAGCAGGAGAGATGATGGTTGTCGTAGATCGTATCATGATAGAGCAATGAGCGCAAATGAAAGTCTAGTAGGAAGAGAATGAGTTACGAAGAATGAGGTAAAGCGATAGAAAAGGGTGCACCGTAATCAATGAGGATGGGTACAAGCTTGCAGTCAAGCTTTATGAGTGGTCGAGTAAAGCACGGGCAGCATGACGCATAAGGAACAACAAGTTTGATGCGCTGTCAACATGGCAAGGCAATTACGGCCGTCTGTAGAGTTCTTACAAGGACTCACTTAGACGACTACACCGACCTCTCGTAGAACAAGGAAGTTGTTCCCATGGGACGACAACGACTCGAGGACTCAGACAAGAATGACCAAAACTGGCAACAAGCGGAAAATGATGTCTTCCCCGGTGACGAATGAGTACACGTGACAATCATACCATAGACTCCGGGGCCTGCAAGCCGTTGTAATGAGCGAACATGTTTGTCCAGCACGTCAACTTGAATCTGCTATGTGGTAAACATCACTGGAGGTTGAGAATAGTCTTGCGTGGTATCACTGATTGGGTACATCTATATGTAAGTATACGCATTCGTCTAATAGAGTCCGGGGTATGCGTTCGTAGTATCGTAAGATTGAGGATCCATGCGGGTTACCGTGTAATGTCGTGCGAAGAGGGAGTGTGACCTCAGGAGAAGCTGATTGTGTTTCATGAAGCATATCGGCTTGCTTGTCGGATACGTTCACCGTATTTCCAGAAGAAGAACGGTCTGAGCGTGTAAAGTGATTATGAGTTAACTTGTATCCCCTTCTGTCTGGAATGACGAGCTTACGCGGGACACCCAAAAACAACGCCAACGACGGCAAGGATAGTATCTCCTTTGCCGAATCCCAGCGCTTTATACATCGAAGGCGCGAAGAGTGGGAACCCGAAGCCGCATACAGAACGCAAGAATGCGACTGCGGCGAGAGCTATGAAAATCATGCACGTAGCTTGAGCGTCACAGTCCGGTCAGCCAAATAGATCTCGTCAGAACGAACCAGAGGCAGCGTGCAACGTGAACGCGTCGATGACATAGTTCTGGATACATTGGAAGCTGAGAATCATTCCAGCAGCAACCAATGCCATTCCCTACAATGGATGACCAAAATAAGCCTGGATTGACATGTATCCAGCAATAACTCACAATGTCGGGGGCTATCCAGTGGATGCTAGCGCGAGCCGTCCACCCAGAGATGAGCAAGCCGATGGGCAAAAGGATGGAGCCAGGGACCATTCCAGCTGTACATGGTAAGCTGAGAATTCAAGCACGGAGGATAATCCTGAGGCTCACGTAAGCGATATTCCGGTCTACCCTTGCCGCCGTTTTTGTTTCGGAAGTAGATATAGATTTTATCCATAAATCGTGCGTTGATTTGCGAGGCACCTGTCAATCCAATGCCGAAGGCGAGGTAGTGAAGACCTGCAATGCCAGTTGACTGGTGATAAACGCCTCCGTAGACAGAAGGAATAGTGTTCAAGTACACTGCCAGGACATAACGTGAGTTAGCAGGCCAATACAGTAAGATAAGTGAGAGCAGCGCACAGTACATGAGACCGTACACGAATGCCATGTACAATCCCAATAGTTGGATGATAGGCTCGTAAATGAAGAAACGCAATGGACGGATGAGCGATTTCCTCAAGATGTTCTGCCATCTGTGCACATCTGTCAGTTGGTGTACTGGGGTTGAGGATAAGGTGCTGTACATACTTGCGATGTTCACCATCGAAGACGGTACGAACGTCTCTGTACTGAGACTTCTCCAGATCCATATTTTTACGAATCTGATTCGCCTTGCGCTCTAAAATGGTAGGTGCATACGCTGGAAGGCGCTGTGAATAACACACTCAACCAAAAAGACGTGCACTGACTCTCTTGAAGGAACACGAGGCCTAGTACTTGAACGAGAACATCAAATAGAGTGGTTGACCAGAACTAGGATAGCGCGATAAGCCTGATGGAGATGCCTGAAACAAGTGAAGCTACTCACAATCCAACGCCAGGTCGTTCGCTGTGTAATCCATGCGCCAATGAGCGGGCCCAAGGAAGGTCCCAGAAGCGGAGCGAGCGAGTACAAGGCGATGGCTTTCCCCCGCTCTTCCGTTCTCCAGCAGTCACCTATTACACCTCCACCAATCTGCATCAAAGATTATTTTTCAGACGAGGGCCAAACCAAGAACAATCTCAGGACGTACCGACAATGGTGCACTACCGCCCAGGCCAGCCATTAATCGGAAGACGATCAGCTGGTTCTTGTCTTGTGCAAATCCGCATCCGAGATTCCATGCTACACCACGGTAAGTGGCGGTTAACAACGCAGGTCAACTCCTCAACGGACGACATACTTACCAGCATACCACAGATTGGACAACTGGAGAACTCGAGATCGCCCATATATTTCACTCAGAGGTCCGAGGAATAACGGACCGAAGGCTGATGGCGACACAGTAAGTGACTGTGTTTCCAAAGGATGGAGCGCGTGTTGAACGCACCATATCCGAGTACAAACATGGACGTCATCATGGCGGTGATTACAGGGCTGGTAACGTGGAATTGAGCAGCAATAGTTTCGCTCGCAGGTGCCATCATAGAGGAAGACACAGGACTGATGAACGTAAAGCATGAAACAATGGCCGTGACCACCCATTTACGCTTGAACGTCCAACTTTGAAGGGTACGAGATAAGTGGGGATATCACGACAGCCGGAAGTCATGCACGCACTTTTTCGGATTTGCAGGATCATCCGGTCCATCCCAGTCCACAACTAGCACGTCGACGTTGCCCTTTTCTTGCTCGCTCCCATCCGCGTGCGTGTGTTCGGAAGCTGTTTCGTCTGCAAAGATCGCGCCGCCTTCTGGGACTGGTCGTTTCGCATCCTTCGGCAGTTCCGAAACTGGTGTCTCTGCACGAAGAGTAGGCGCGGCGGACATGTGCTTCTCGGAGTCTTCACGAATGTGCGTCTGGTCGTCTGTCATGAAAGCGTGAGGTTGGGGGCGTTGAAAACGGTGTGGGAGCGGCGCAAGGAGCGAGGGCCTGTCTTCAAACTTCAAGGCAAGCCTCGGCTTTAGTATCCTTTCAAAGGCTGCTATGACGGACCACCGGCAGATATACGACCACGAAGTAGCCGTGTAAAAGATAAGCATCACGTATTTGTCATTGCGGCTGAACAGAGTATGAAAAAGACTTCTCGTGAAGGATGCCGAACTGAGAGGAAGAGAACCAACGGGGGCATCACTGCATCAGGAGGACAGGCTGCAATGCCGAATGGACCGGCCGTTGTTTTTGAACCGCAGCCATCGGTCCACGTTTCGGCTTTACTCGGGGCTACGTAACGGAGAGTCAGGGACAAGTTTTCACGATTGCCATCATCCCCGATCCGGCGTTGTCGTCGCGATACTACCGATAGGTACCTCTCAAGAGGAGCAGTCAAGATTGAAGTTCAAACTCAGTGGAGGGTCAAGGGATATGGGCGTACGTGGGTGCGTGTTTCTTCTCTGGTTTTAAATTTGAGAGCCCGAGACGAGTGTTTCTGACTCCAAACGGGTTATTCACGGGATATAGGCGCCGGAAGTCAGTTGAGCTAAAATTAGAACAAACTTTTTATAAGTTTGGTGGAGCGGGAGGTCAAGTAGAGGCACGAGTTGCACTCCAGCAGACTCCGAGCTCCAGCCTTCGACAACGGATGGATATGACTCATACATGACTACTGATTATGACGGTGCTAGGGTACGTACTCTACGACTGAATATAGCTTTGTTGCTAAGCAGTCGCATGCATGCTTGCTCTGCGTATACGTTCACCGTACTTCCAGAACAGGATTGGCCTGTGTCTCACAGTGAGTCAGGCTGAGCGACAACGCGGCAGATGAAGGGTACTGTACGTACGATGGGCAACCAATGACGATGGCGACACATGCGAGAATTGTGTCGCCCTTTCCAAATCCGAGCGCGTTGTACATGGATGGCGCGAACAATGGGAAACCAAATCCGCATAGAGACCGCAAGAATGCGACTGCCGCGAGAGCTAACGGTAGAAAAGACTGAGCTGACTGCCGCATATTGATGATAATGTCACGCGTACCTGAAGCCGCGTGCAAAGTGAAAGCATCGACGACATATGTTTGAACTCCTTGGAAGTTGAGAATGACGCCTGCTCCTACGAAAGCCATGCCCTGTTCACATCGGGATTCGGTCAGTCGAATCCTAATTCGGAAGCAGAAAGGAGACTGACAATATCAACAACGATCCAATGCACACTAGGCCGAGCTGCCCAACCCGCGATGAAGAGACCGACTGGCATGAGTATCGTACCAGGAAGCATGGTAGCTGTATTGCAGCACAGTGCGATCTCAGCATAAGAATGTGTGGAAGAATATATGAATAGCTTACGCAAGCGGAACTCTGGCCGTCCTACTCCACCATTCTTATCCTTCAGACGTTTGTAGATATAATCCAAAAACCGCATGTTGATTTGAGCGCCGAGTACGAGACCGAAGCCGAATGCGAGATAGTGTAGACCGGATATTCCGAGCTTCTGGTGATATACATCCTGAAAAATTGTGGGTATCGTGGTAAGGAATACTGTTGTAGCGCGGTGACGGTGAGCGGTGAAATCTGCTAGAGACTATCATGAACATACGATATAGCAAGCCGTATACGAAGGCCATGTATAGACCAAGCAATTGGATGATGGGCTCCCGAATGAAAAGGGAGAAAGGCCGAAGTAACGCCTTCTTCATAATGTTCTGCCAGCTAATTATTTACAGATTCGTCAGCGTGCAGTCTTGGGACAAAAGATAAGTCGGCTCACTGTCGGTCGTCAGAATCATACACAGTACGTATTCGGGTCATATTCGCCTTCTCTTGGTCCATAGCCTTTCTGATCCTGTCGGCCTTGCGTGCAAGTAGAGTTGGAGCGAATGCTATTGTGAAAGATGTCAGGATGAAAGATCGTCGGAGACGAAGGCGTACTTACTTTCTTGTAGATACACGAGACCTAGCGCTTGAACGGCGGCATCTGCAATTGTGATTGACCAAAACTTGAGCGGGCATGAGCGCCGTATTCACGAAAATCCATCTGAAAAGCACTCACAATCCACCTCCACGTAGTTTTTTGGGCGATCCATGCGCCGGCCATTGGACCAATCACAGGACCAAGCAAGGGCGCAAGAGAATATATCGCCATGGCTTTACCACGCTGCTCAGGAGACCATAAATCTCCAAGAACACCACCGCCGACCTAATCCGATCAGTTCCTTCTCGTATCATGAGACACATTGCTGAAGTGCTCACCGCTAATGGTGCACTTCCACCTAGGCCAGCCAAAAATCTGAATGCGATTATTTCTCCCGTGTTCTGCGCAAATCCGCATCCTAAATTCCACGCTGTGTGTAAGAAAGAGAGACATCAGATTGAGAGGATCAAATTGGTGACGGCGAGAAGGCATACCGAGGAACCAGAGATTTGCCAACTGCAATACTCGAGAACGTCCAAAAATCTCACTAAGTGGCCCAAGGAATAACGGTCCGACGGCTGATGGCATGTGACGACATTGATATTATCAGCAGTTGCATGTGAGAAGACAATACTAGGACTTCTCACCGTACGCCAAAACGAACGTTGACGTCATCATCTCAGTGACGACGATACTATGCACGCCAAACTCCTCCGCCATCTTGCTACTAGCCGGCGCACACATGGATGAAGCCAAGGGGCTCGTGAAGGTGAACGCAGAGACCACCGTGGTGGCAGCCCACTTGTGTTTGAACGTCCAGCTGCGATGTCATGCATAAGCGGTCGCAAACGAATCGCGTGGTGAGAGCACTCACTTCTTCGGATTCTGTGGGTCGTCAGGACCTTCCCAGTCGATGATAAGGGAATTTTGACCATTGTCAGCAAATTGTGGGTCTGCGCGGGTACGTTCAGATGCTCCATCATCAATAGGTATTGCGGTTTCGTCCTTCTTCTCGCTTGCAGTGGCCGGGATAGAGGTTCGCTCGTGAACAGAAGAAGTGGTAGACGGTGTCGGGGTGAGGTTGGAGGAGGGTTGCATGAGGTGCCAACGTGCGGGGTCAGTCTGTGCAGAATCTAGATGACCTAGGCGAGACACTCTTATATACCACGGTGGATGTCTCTTCAAGACCCATCCCACGTAGCATACGGTGGCAGACGAGGAGCCCTGGGAGCGGATGAACACTCCTCATCGCTGACATCTCTGTCATATCTTTTGAGTGGAGGAGACCAACCACTGGAAGGGTTTCCTTTCCCGGCTCGCGGCCGGGGCAGCAGCCCGTGCAAACGCCCGGCAGCCGCCTAGTCACGCGACATTTCGGTTGGCTCGGCCGAAGTCTAGGCCGCCCGATGTCTCTGCTTTTTCTATGACTCAGCACGAATGACCCCGAAAGGAGACTCAACGCCCGGCAAAGGGTCGGCACCACCACCAACGTGGCGGCGAACTTATCACTTCAACGCAGACCATACTATAAAATACTGGTCAACTAATCCTGACGTAGCTATGGTCAATCTTATGTATATCAATGAGGCTCACAGCATAAATGACGCAAGTATAGTGACCGACTCAGCGGTGCAATTCAATGTATTATCTCGGGTAGATACATTCAGAAAGATGATAAAGTCCATGTAAATGTTGCTACAGATGGTTGCAAGCACAGCATCTCTACGCGAGAGTGAATACACACCTGCGACACCGCTCGCTTCGCCTCTACTAGTGCCGAAAATGCCTCGGTATGCACAACTCCAGCCGGTGCTATTATACTATTACACGCGAAGCACAATATGTGATGCTTCGCTCGTGATGTTAAGGTAGAACCGAACTTGTTCTATAAGTTATTGCGTCGTCCGCTTGAGTGGTTGTTGTCCAACGAGTTCCGATCAGTTGCGAGCGTATTTACTCGCGGAACGAATGCGTTCACCGAAATGCCAGAAAACCCATGGGCTATAAGAGAGGTCAGATCTAGCCACAAAAATCGCAGCTGCTGTGAGCGGAACTTACGCAGGGCATCCGATGAAGATGGCAAGGGCACCGAGGATGGAATCTGCTTTCCCCAAGCCTAGCGCATTGTACATCGTAGGAGCAAACAAGGGGAACCCGAAACCACAGACAGACCGCAAGAACATGACAGTCGCCAAAGCTACGCGGCAGGTAATCAGTCGTAATCAGTCTTCAATCAAACGTCCGAGCTTGTGATACTCACCTGAAGCAGCGTAAAGAGAGAACGCGTCGATGACATAGGTGTTGATAGAAAGCCAAGGCAGAATGATTCCAAGCCCGACAAAAACAAGGCCCTGGAGAAGCTAAGACGCATATACCTAGACGACATGCAGACACTCACTATGTCCGGAACAATCCAGTGAACATTAGCCCTTGCAGTCCATCCAGTTAAGAATAGACCAATGGGAAGCATGACACTCCCCGGGAACATCATCGCTGAGAGCGGTATGGTTAGGAGGCACCATGATAACATGAATTGAAAGAAAGCTCACGAAGGCGGAACTCGGGTTTGCCAATGTCGTCGTTCTTCTTCTGCAGCCTAACGTAAATCCGGTCCTGCCAGTATGCGCAGATCTGAGATCCACCGACGAGACCAATACCCAGGGCGAGGTAGTGGATACCTGCGATCCCAACTTCTTGTTTATAGATACCCTCGAAGATCGTCGGCATTGTCGTCAGGAAAACTGACACCGATCATCAGCCTGAGTAGCATTCGCGAGGTATTTATTGGCTTACTATAGAACAAGCCATAAATGAAAGCCATATACACGCCGAGAATTTGCATAATCGGTTCTCGGAAAAAAAGAACGAAAGGCCGGATAAGGGCTGTTTTCAAAAGGATTTTCCAGCTACGTGATCATAAGCAACTCTGGTGACTGATGCGGAACCACTTGAGACGTACTGTCTATCAGGAGTATCGTATATTGTTTGAACTTCACGCTTTGGGCCTTGCTCGCTATCCATGCGTTTGCGAATACGGTCCGCCTTCCGGGCCAATAACACGGGTGCATACGCTGATCCTTATCATCAGCATCATACCCATAGGACAATGTCGATAGGACTGCGTACATTCACGAATAAAGAGCATACCGAGGACTTGAATAATTCCAGTCAAAATACTGGTAGACCAGAACTAAAAAAGGTGCCGTCAGGTAAATGACATATCATAAAAAGATATTACACACCACCCATCTCCAACTCGCTCTCTCCGCGACCCAAGCACCAGTAAGTGGCCCAAGAACTGGACCCAGCAGAGGAGCAATGGCGAAAATAGAGATGGCAACCCCTCGCTCGTTCAGTTCAAAGCAGTCAGCAATCAAGCCACCACCGATCTTGAATACTCTACGTAAGCACTGTCTCCAAGAACGGTAAGAATATCTGAGCGACTCACGGCTAAAGGGGCGCCGCCACCCAGACCAGCCAGGAAACGAAAAGCAATGAGTTCTCCTTGGTTTTGGGCTCCGCCGCATGCCAAGTTGAAGACTAGTCGTTCGCAGCAATAAGCCTGAGAAGGTGTATCTGATCCAGAAGCTACTCACTAAAAAACCAAATGTTAGAACCTTGTAGAGTGAGATTCCTTCCGAAGAGTTCGCTCAGCGGCCCAAGGATCAAGGGTCCGAACGCTGCAGAAAGGCCATGAGCGACTGCGTGCGGATACGAACAACCTGAGGAACTCACCGTACGCGAGCACAAACACTGATGTCACTATCTGACTGACGACCTCCTTCGTGATTCCGAACTCCAGATCGAACTGCGAACTTGCCGGGGAGATCATGGCGGATGCAGCGGGACTGGCAAACGCATATGCGGATACCAGAACTGTAGCAAGCCACTTCTTACTCGCTGGCCAACTAACATTGTATCAATAATGAATCGTGGTTAGATGAGTTACATGCAACATTAGTGAGGCGCAAGACACACGCACTTTCGGGGGTTCTCTGGATCATCCGGGCCCTCCCAGTCAACAACCAGTATGTCCTGCTCCCTCACCGCCATCTCGATATCAACGGCATCCTTGGGTGGTGCAAGCTCCTCTGGTTTGTCTTTGATGACGATAGTTGCTTGGCTCTCTTCTGCAGTGTTCGGAAGGAAGACCTCAACGGCGGTCTCATGTCTCTGCATGATGCGAAATTGTGGGTTGGCGGAGAGAGCGCATGCTCCACCAGGTTGACGTCTTATATAGAAGGATTCCCGACCGCAGAGAAAACCACAGGGATTCCCCTGCACTTCTGACATCGGACGTTTGACACATGCTGAACACGATACTGGTACCCCTAGGCGCACTGAGAGCATCGGACTGTGCTTGGGAAAATCTGTCCCATCAGCCGCAGTGATAGAGCGCGTAAACAGGGTATCTTACCAGACAATGAAAGTGTATAGCTTGAGCTCCTGGTGCGCTCTCTGGAATGCGGACTGGTTTGCACGAGCGGACACGTCAACGGGAGTTTTTAAAAGTTATCATGTTCTTCATGAGCTTGTGCTTCGCGTGGTGTACCAGAACATTGGCGTTACCCACTAAAGCGACCTGCAATCGTGCCCTACAGCAAGGAACTGAGCGATTGCGGACATAGGTTCACAGCCCGACCGCATGTATCAGAGCGGGGGCTGTTGTTTGGGGACCTCACCCCGGTGTCTAACGCAAGGGGAATCGGCGGGTCAATCCGCCGGACACGCGTTCAACTCACCATTGCCAGTGCCTGTGATGAAATGGCCATGGTGAGGTGAATTCGGTGAGGTGGAATTCTCGAACTGAATTGGTCAGATGAAGATCTCTTGTTGGACAATCCGCAACAAGATGTATTAGATATAGCGTTTGAGAACTTGTCTTCCTGCGACATCGGCGACATGAGTCTTCAAGTCACAAGAGGGAGGTGGAATCCGTCTACCTACGCAACTGACGCAGCCCACGGTGTTTAGAGAGCATAGCACCCGGAGCAGGGTCCGCAACTCGGCCGATATGCGACCACCCATGTACGGCGGCCAGCGGCAGAGCTGACTCCTAGCAACCTATGATTGAATAAACACTAGGTATATACTATGATACAACCGAGGAAAATGCCTACCTCCGGTGGTACCTCACAGAAGCACATATCGGATCTTCTCTCGAAACCCACATCTCGATCAACAAGTCATCGCTTTGTGTCCCCACGGTGGATAAACTCCCAGCAAGCTTTGCCCGGTTCGACACCTAGTATATCTTGCACCTTCGACAGCTCGAGTTCACATAACTCCCTCACACTGCCCACTTTACTCATAACGTGTTTCACGTTCTTCGAGGTGATACCAGGGAAAGCTCGGAGCAGCTCCTCAGCAGCAGTATTGACACCCGCCCCGGCGTCTGGATCTTCCTCAGCGCCCACCACGATGGCTTTCGTGGGATCGGGCTCGGGATGATGCATCTTGAGGTCTTTGAAAATTTCGGCGGTAGCGTAGGATGAAGACGACCAGATAATTCGGACTCTTGGGAAAGTAAGCGTGAGCAGGACCAGCTTTGACTGAATGAGTGGTGATGCAACGTTTGCACCGTCACCCGCACCCGGGGGAGGCTTCTTCTTCGCAGGATATTTGCCGGTTGGCTTTACATACGACTTGGTATCTGCAATAGTCTATGAAGTAATGGATGTGGGTGCTATGAAATTTGACGTGCGAAAATGCTTACCTCCAGTGAGAATGACTTGTGCTCTTCCCACTCAATAAGGAGAATGGGTTGTTTATAGTGCGCGGACATGGTTTCGCACTGAGTATATCTGAAAGGAATAATCGGCATATCATCCCAATGAGAAGTCAAATTTGCTCACAGACGACCGTTATTGAAGCTCGATATCAGATCGGGAATGCTCTTGCGCTCGACGCAAATATCCGGTGTCAGGATATAGTCTCCGACGGTCAAGGTCACAGGAACGACAAGCACGTCGGAAGCGTGGAGAAGAGAAGGCAAGGAAGATCGGAATTCACGAATATCCACAATGACCTACAGTCCAGTCAGCAAGGCACTGAACACGAGCTACCAATCGTCAGAACGTACCCGTGATGGTTCCGAACTCAGCTCTTTCCGTCCACCAGCAATGCGGCTACTGATAGTCTTGATCAAGGATTCACCCTGCTCCGAGCGGCGTTGCTCCATGATAGGTATCAACATGGACTAAAGACCGCATGTCGATGAGACAATATAACCTCCGCTACCAAGACGAGATGACATACCCCGCGCTCTTTGATGAGTTTCTCGAATGACTCTTTCTCTCTTCGAACTCCTGCTAGATACTTCGCCTCTTCACAGCTGTAGTTGTACACGAGAAGATAGATTCGGACTCCAAGCCCAGGATTCGCTTTCTTGTAAACCTTCCAAGATAACAATGAAGATCAGTTCAGACCTAACAGCAGATCTCGGAAACTCTCACCTCTACGCGCCTGACGAACTCCAGGCTAGGCTCAAACATGATGATATAGCGGGGTTGTACCTCACTCAGCATCTGCTCGTCTGAATCGTCGGAGTACGCTTTCACCAGCACCGTTTGCTCGGGTTGGAGTAGCCCGTAATTCTCATCGAAGTCCGCACCAAAATCAGCATTGCTCAGATCTGCCTCCGCATTCCCCATGAAGACGTCTTGCGTTGCCAAACTATTATCATGCGGGTGACGAACTGTCAGCGCGTCACCATCAAAGATAGAACCCAGCATCGCGTACTCACAACTCAGCAATTGAATCGGCCTCTCCCCCAGTCTGCCCATCACCGTTGGCACCTTCTCCGGGAGGGACGGATTGCCGTTCTCTCGTTGACGGCGCCGCAGTAGGACCACCTCCCCGCACTCGCCGACGGTTGGCAGAGCGCGCCTCCCTCTCACGGTCCTTCTTCTTCAACGCTTCGCTGAGCTCCCCCTCGCCCGCAGCACGAGCCCCTGTCGAACCTCCCCGGCCATTCGGTTGGTATCCTCTCGATTTGTATTTGGCTCCATCATTCCGGTCCGGCTTGTTGTCGCTGAGCTTCGCTTTCCACCAAAGGTATAAACGCAACTTGTCCTGCATCATCTTCCGACCTTGCTCCCCCTGTGGCTCGTCAGGGTCCATAGACGACAAGAAGTCGCTGAGGAGCTGTGATGTCCGCAGCGAAGAGGTCATGATGAGGACAGTGTTGGTCCCGGGATCGCCTTAACATGCGCAACACCAATCAGAGCTGTGCGCCGGGGTCAACGAGAGGCGACTACGTACGGAAAGTCATCTTAGGTTCCCTGCGAATCATCTCTTCTTCGATCTCTTGCAACGCTGCGGCAACTAAACTCCATTTCGGCAGCTCCTCGAGCACTGGTTGTATGTTCTTCGGAAGCCAGTGAGGCCTCTTGACTCGGGGCACCTGCATGGCTGCCCGCCTGCGACCGCTCAGTCCCTCCGCTTCATCCAGTGCGTCCCATGCATCTTCATCGTCCAGGTCATGATCTTGTGGCGTTGCTTCGGCTGGGGCGCTGATGGTGTAGCAACGGCGTTTGGCGAATTCGAACATGATGTGGGCGGCGTCCGTCAGCATCCATGGAGACTGGTTATGTCGTGCATTGCCGGCTTCATTGACTGTATTAGACTCGATCAAGGTCTCCAGATAAGCGTGAAAGGCTAAGGCATCGTATGTTAAGAGATAACTATCGCATCAACCAAGCATTAACCTCGTTACGTCCAGAAACACAAGAATTTCGCTCACTTAAGTAGTCGCCGTAGAGTGGCGAGGTCTGATACGAGTTGCTTTGTCCGTGGACCGACTTTGTGCCAGACAGGGTCAAGCTGCCTACGCACGATGGTATCAAATGAGCGAAAGTATGCATTGTCTACGTTCAAGTCGTCAAGATCCAACTGCAAATTCGGACCGTTCAGCGGACTGATTAGGCGCGCAACAGCAGAAAGTACGACGCACATTCGTATTCGATCGCTTCAGTTCCGACAGTGTCGTAGTCATGCACTGCACAATGGCACCGTGAATCTCAGTCATATACTCTGTCATGTTGATGGTGAGTTGCAGCACAGACCGATCCCGGCCTAGACTGTCAATGACCTTCTGGTGGAAACTACAAGAAGCAAGTCAGCTGAAAGTTCCAGAACTCTCTGCTCTGGACAACTCACCGAGGGTAGATATGCACCTTGAAGAGCTGCAGCTCCTTCATGATGGAACGTAACGGCGACAGACCGTTGGTTATGTGTTCTGGGTCGTCGGAAAACGCTTTCAAGAAGCCGGCGGTGTTCTTTTGGCGATAGAGACGAACTATGAATGCTTCCGCCGAGGTCGGAGTGACTCTGAATCGATCCTCTCGTTACTCACGTACGTGAACAGAATGAGCACCTGTCGTGTACAAACCTGTCTGCGTGTAGCATGATAATGCCGGTTATGAGATGCGTTGGAAGATCTTCTGTGAGCATGTCCACGGTGAGAATTTGAGACGTGATAGACAAAAGTCCGCCTTTCTTGTACAGGTCTTGCCTACAGAATGGGTGGTCAGAACGAGATAAACAGTCATCAGACAGAGCCGAGCAGCTGTGAAATGTATATCCGCGAAGGCTGTACATGCCCACTTCAGACGTGAGGTCCTTCAAGGACCATGCTCGCCCACGTATGGAATTCCTCGCCCGCCCTATCCTCGCCTTTCACCCACAACGAGTGGAGGCGATGATAGCCGAAATCCAAAGCATAGGTCAAGTACAACCTTCTGCTCGGAAAGCGTGGGCACTCTGTGCTATAGGAAGAACTGCAGTGCAGACGCGAGCTCAACTGCTAGACTCGACACCGGTGGTCCGGTAGCCTGAGCTTGACTAGGTGGAGCACTCCGACTTTCAACTGTGTGCAACAGTCTCCGTCGAAGATGCCAGCCGATACCACTTGGCGACAAGTGGTCACACGATGCCTTCGCATGAGACGAAGTGCTCGTTCCAGAGCCGACAAATATGAAATGAGGGCACGATGGACCAGCTCACCTATCCTTTCTTCCCGTCTCGAACGCCACAATTCTCAGCCCCGGCTGCCTACATCCCATGATTCCGAGCTCTTCTCCGATAGCAGACTCCTCTTCTTGAGACGCATTGACCAAAAGGACGAGGTTATGAGGAGAATCGTAAATCTGGAGCAGCTTGCACACGATGCGTCGCAATCCCAGACCGCGCGCTATAAGCAGGAGTTCGCTAGCAGACGGATCGTGGATGTCTTCCAAGATATCTTTGTGAAAGGACAGAAGAGCTGCCATGTTGCACGCGTGATGTGTAGGTGGACGTCGTGTGGGTTCAGCTTAGACGTGGCGCGGTCCAAGCACGTCCCAGCGAATCAGAATTGGGGTGCCTTCGCCTGCCACAGGATCGCTTGAAGCACTGACGCCGCACTTGAAGACTTTCTGATATGCACGACAATGCACGAGTAATCCAGGCCTAGGAGGTCGCCGTCTTCGAACGCGTGCGTGTTTCGGTTTCGGAGGCTTTTCGTGTTGTGCCACTGTGCCAGCGATTTGTGCCGTCTTGACACAGGGGAACGTGCATGCGCTTGAAGGCAGACGAGTAGAAAGAAAGCGAACAGAAGTGAACGGGAATTACTGGCAGAACATCGTCGTTGTTGTGTAAGTAAGAGACTCGAAGATGCCCGGATGAATTGTCTGAGCCAGTCGACGCTCGTTGCCGAAAGAATTCCCACGCTCGCATTTGGAGACGCCTTTCGCTATTTGCCGGTCCGAGAAAGCCGTTGCTCTGCAGTGGGTAGGAATTCTTAAGTTTGTGAGTTCGTACGATGGTCCAAGGTCCAAATGTCTGCACACGACTCTCTTTACGGCGAACATCTTCCGGCTCTATTTCAGAACAACTTCAAAAAGACTGCCCTTCATGACGCACCTACGAGCAGAAGCTTCATGTCAAGCACGAGCACCTTCGGATTCTTCAAGCCTCGAGCGGACTCGTGGCTCTTACTGTAACAAGCTTCGAAAAACAGCGTTGGGTAACATCTCACGATCTCTTGAGAAATCGTTACCATACCTAGCGGCGACGGAACTCTACGAGAGCTCCGGCAAGACGCGTTTTAGGGGTAATTCGGAGTGAGGCACGCGTTGGGCAAGTACTGTATCATGTGTATGTACTTTCCGCGTAACTTTCTACACATGAAACGGAGGACCGTTACCTGGATATATGCGAAACACGGGTAGCTTCAGAACAAAGTGTTGATTTTTTATCGATATGGGTGGCCCGCCAGGAAAGCGGACGAGGGCGGGCCATTCCGTTCTACTCACCGCACACTTCCGTACAGGCATCGGATGAGACATCACATCAGGAATGGAACCTCTCCTCCGTCCGGCAAAAGCCACCAAGCACGAACCGTCTTCAACCGCTACAACATTGAGCCTGCGATGGTGTAGTTAATGGAGAGATCAGCATGCAGCATCGTGTACCTGGTACAGGACTATCGCGCTTCAGCAGTGACCGTCCAGGGCTGCAGAAACAACAGAGCTTGTACTACGGATTCTATGCAGACTCAGCTGGCAGTTCAGTGTGGTGAGCACATGTTTGTGTTAGCAGGATAAGCTCACATCACGAAGCAAGTACGCTGTTCGTCCTAGCGTCAGCGCCTGACGCCTCTCTGCCTGGCTTTCGACCAGCGGGGGAAACGGGAGAAACCGATTTCTATTCAGTAGAACACTCAGCGATACCCAGGTTCGAGTGGCGTGCCATACGCCTGATATGTTGTTCCGCGGCGGCAGTCCATTCCGTAAGTTGAACGCATTCAGTGAGACCTAACGCCACTGAAGGCAACAGTATCCAGCGAGGAACAACACGGAGAGAATGCAGAAGCTGCGTAAATTTTGGTGGACACACCTATGAGAAGTCCCATCGGTGAGTCATATTTGAGCTGCATTTATCCTGTGGGGAAGCAGATGCGTCATACGCCCAAATTATGTTTCAACAGTGCGGAATGGAGAGGCTCAGAGTGTCAGAGCATCGGGAACTGGGTGTCCAACAGCGCGCCCTCACAACAGTGGCGGGTTCGTGGGGATACCGGAACTCGCCATCTTGTTGTGTGGGGCTGAGCAGAATGAAAATAAGCAACTTCGGTGATACACAGGGTCCTCATATCGCTTTCTGCATAAGGCAAGAGAAGGGAGGTGGATAAACCCAGCAGATCGGAGACATGGAAACCAGACATAGGGCGGTTCTAGCTGGCTCGTGAAATCATACCTACCACAAATGAAACGGGGACCCACCAACATGCGAGGATGACCTCGCCGATTTCTCACTGCAGTCTGACAACTGGGATGTACCGTCCCGACAGAAGGCGTACTGTCTCGGCGCAACAATATGGGCATTCCATCTGAGTACATAGCACCGACGTGATACCGTACTCTCGGAAATGCCAGGTAATCTGCCGCTAACAAAAACATATGCGACATCAACAAGGGCGCAGAACGGAAAAGAAGTGACTTACTAGTATGCTTCCGTACATGCGTGTGAGCGGATAGCAGCGGCCGACAGCACGAAGCTCGGTGTAGGCAATGGTCGAGCCTGCACATGGTTCACTACCTCATAAGTATGTACCAGAATGACGAGCTCGCGAGACGTGAGTTGAATAAGTGCTGCTCGGTTCCACAAGATGATTCATGTGTAGCTTGTCTAACTTGCTCCAGGGCGGATGAATGGTGGGAGTCAAAATCGAGATCAAACCCATGCGTCTCACCTACGTAGGCAAAATCAGGGTCGATTTTCTGCGAGCCGCGCTGCGAATGGGCACACGAGATCTCTGAATCTCACGCGATGGAATTGTGGGTGAGCGAGGGATGGCAAACACGTCTGACGTGGCGACTGGATCGCTGACGGAAACGAGCGTGAGGAGCTGCGGCGGCGTGTAGGATCGTTTTGGAAGCAGGATCTGCAGGAGAAGGAGCAGGAAAGGGCGAAGTGTGATGGGCGCGATCAGCCAACAAACAGATGAACTGAATCACGGTGGATGTCTGTTCTCGAGAAGGCCAGAACGATGTTCTGCAGCCACAGATGCCAGACGATGGCAGAGCTGTGCCAGCCCGTGCGAGGCTTGGCCCTTGGGAAAGAAACAACGACCGCAGATGATGGTGAGTTCGGCAGTCCCCGTGAGCGGGAGGCGACCGATCACGGCACCGGCCGTATTGGACCTGTCCCCCTTGTTATAGACCGCTTCTGCCATCTGCGTCAGGCTTGAAAAATGGCCAGCTTTACTGCCTCCCAAGGGCCCCACCCCCATCTTTACCCCCTCAGCCAGTGCACCGCGTTCTCTGCGCTCTAATGGTCGCGTGCGTACCCAAAATTCAATATCTCCTGCAAACACCCACTCATATCAGGCCCAGCGACAGTCCCCATGTCTTCGTGAGTCCTACAGTATCCTCAAGCTATGCCACTGGGATATCATTCGCAAGTCGTCACTGTGCTCACGATAGTGCACAATCGTCACTTGTAGTTCGACGTCTCTATCAGTAACAGACCAGCCGGTCGCATCGTGTTCAGGCTCTTTGACAATCTTTGTCCGAAAACGGCGCGCAACTTCCGCGAGCTAGCCACTGGAGAACATGGCTACGGCTACCGTTTCTCATCTATACATCGCGTAATGAATGGTGTGAGTACTCGCGCCCTACCAACTGTACCCCTGCGTAGTGCTCATTCTTTGTCTACGCTCGCCACAGTACTGGATTCAGGGCGGAGACATTACTGCCGCCGGTGACCCAGACGGTTCCGGAGGTCGGTCAATCTACGGAGAGAACTTTGCAGGTACACTAAGCATCGCCATTGACCGACTGTACACTGACATGGCTCTTACAAACAACGTTCTCATCACTGCAGACGAGAGCTTCTCAATGAAACACGACCGCCCAGGAATTCTCTCAATGGCCAATCGTGGGCCACACTCGAACTCGTCGCAGGTGAGAGAGCTCGACGTTCGATCTCCCATTGATCTGAACGCCACTACTGACACCGCGTTTACGATGGACAGTTCTTCATTACAACTGCCCCTACCCCATGGTGTGATCGAAGGAACGTTGCCTTCGGTAAGTTCTCGTATCACCCTCGATGTTGCCCGACAATCCCCCTTTCATCGCGTTTGCTCATCGTTGAACGCGTTTCAATCTGATCAGGTGAAGTGATCGAAGGCATGGACGTTGTTAAGCGAATTCAGTCTTATGCACAAGAAGGTGAAATTCTTCGTCGGCCTTCAGCTACCATCATGATAGACGACTGTGGCGTCATTTCTTGAGGCGGTCTCTAGCGTGCTCGCTGCCCATTTCCATTCATCGTGTTCGTTCCTCCTGCGCTCTGCTGTGATATTGTCTGCCTGTTACTGCTTTCGTCCATGCTCTCGAGATTCTGATGACATGGACCTCTCGCTTCGCTGTCTGGCCTCACACTCGCACTACCATTTACTTGCTCTGATCAACACTTTAATTGTTACATGTACCATAGAAGTTGTATACTGGGCCAAATTCGTGCATGTTGCAACACAGGAACACCTCGGTTCAGGCCCGACTTCAATCTATACTGTTCCGGAAATACAACACCCTGAGCTTGATTTTCCTCTATCGTTACGATTTCAATCCGATTTGCTTCGCTTTTGCTAGCACAGCTTGG